>JACXGM010019457.1:0-10131 GCA_016801145.1 Umbra pygmaea
CTGTAATACCTACTGTCCAATCATTTAGACCTAGAAATAGATTCAGCCTGGTTTAAGACCTGTGTGTGCTTCTGTAATACCTACTGTCCAATCATTTAGACCTAGAAATAGATTCAGCCTGGTTTAAGACCTGTGTGTGCTTCTGTAATACCTACTGTCCAATCATTTAGACCTAGAAATAGATTCAGCCTGGTTTAAGCCATGTGTTTGCTTCTGTAAAACCTGTTTTCCAAATGTTTGTTGGAATAATTTGCATCAGAGCATAGAGTGGTTAGGTATTTTTTTATTTAAGTGTTGTACCTCGTGTACCACAGGTGTGCATTTCTTTAACTTTAAATCTGTGTATACAACGTGTGTATACAGTTTCTCCCAAACGACTCCTTCTGTGTATGTTAGGCACCTGCGAAATCAATCGTGGTTATATATTGGATGAGTGTTTAGCCTCTCATGCAGGCATCACCTAAACACGTCCATGTTAAATGTACAGTGTGACAAGAGTCTGACTACTTAGCCACGTGTAGGAGAGAAAATTAGGCCGTAAATAATACTCTGTCTTGTGTGTGTCTGTGTGTGCTGTAATTTGGCTGAGTGTATCTGAGTGTGTGTATTAGTGGTTGTGTGTGTCTGTGCATTCATACCTGTGTGTGTATTTGAAAGTGTAAGAATTGTTTTAAGGTTGAGGGCAGTTTTTCGAGACTTACGTTGCTAGGCTTGGTATTTCTCTCATCTCTATGAACATTCCTGTTAGTGTGTCAACCATGTGACTTATACCACTGACCATCACATCCTTAGAAAACAGCTGCTCACATGTTCCCACAATACACACTGTTACTATGTGTTTGTGCATGCCTGCTTTCCTTCACATGTGTGTGTATGTGTTATGTGTGTGTCTTTTTTGGGGGGGGGGGGTTGTCAGCTCTTCATAGATGTAGGTTGAATGCATTATGCAGAGATAGGAGAGGTTTCTATAAATAAATCAGGCTGCAATGGGCTGCAGTGTGTTCACAGCCGGAATAATCTATCTGGCACCAGGGAGAGAGAGGAAGTGGGAGAAAGAGATGGAGAGAGAGAGAGGATGCTTGGATCGTACAGAAGATGAGTGTGACCTGACTTCCCCCAGGTTAAACTAACAGGATGTCATTTTCATTTCTGGTCAAAGTGTTGCCCTTGCACTTGTTTCTAAAGTCATGGGTGTCGGTTAGCGCATAATGTATCGAGTACTCTTCTTTTGTGCTTAAAATTATGGTGAAATTGTTCTTCGTGTTTTCTGGTACTCCATTTACACAGTTAATGATTAGAAGATAACTAAAGACTATATAGGAAAAAGAGAATGAGATATTTGTAATCCAGACCACATTTCCTTTAACCCTGTATTGTGTATTGGATACAGCCATACAGTACTTATTACCAACATTCTCTTGAATTGTTTTGCATTCAAAAATGGGGGGATTTTATCTGTTGCACAATGTTGCAGTGTGTAGCACTACATTATTACTGTGAAGGGTTATATAGTGTATGCTGGATTTTGGTCTTTCCTTTCAATTAGAGCCGAATTAAGACCTACTGTACACTGCCAGGTGAGGGAAGATCCGAACCAATTAGTGACCTAATCAATCAGTCAGGTACAAGGTTAAAGCAAAAACCTGCATACACTAGGCCCTATATGGAACCGGTTTGAGACGTCTGCTCTAGAGCAGTGTTTCTCAAATGGGGGTACGTGTACCCCTAGGGGTAATTTGGAGTACTACAGGGGGTACATTACATTTTGGTGAATCTATCACTGCTGGCACTGCATTGTACCTCTTTATAGACTTTTTTCTACCACAAATGTTTTGTGCTGGTTAGGGGGTACGTGGCACTGGTCAGGGGGTAATTGGCACTGGTCAGGGGGTACTTGGCACTGGTCAGGGGGTACTTGGCGCTGGTCAGGGGGTACTTGGCGCTGGTCAGGGGGTACTTGGTGCTGGTGCTTAAAAAGGCAATTCTAAGAGTGTAATTGAAAAAAGTTTGAGAAACACTGCTCTAGAGGGTATACACAGTAAATGTCAGTTACTTTTAAACCTTCTTCAACCCCCTACAGTCTGCATTTCATTAACCTCAACTACAGTATATGAATTATCCATCTTTCTGTCTTCTCATTAACCTCAACTACAGTATATGAATTACCCATCTTTCTGTCTTCTCGTTAACCTCAACTACAGTATATGAATTACCCATCTTTCTGTCTTCTCATTAACCTCAACTACAGTATATGAATTACCCATCTTTCTGTCTTCTCATTAACCTCAACTACAGTATATGAATTACCCATCTGTCTGTCTTCTCCCTCCTCTCCCTTTTGATCCCTCTGTGTGTCTCCAGGTGATGGAGGTGAAAGGCCAGATGATCCATGTCCCAGAATCCTCTACTCTGATGTTTCTTGGTTCCCCGCGGGTGGACAAGCTAGAGGAGCTAATGGGCAGGGGCCTCTATCTGTCAGACATCCCCATCCACGATGCCACGCGTGATGTCATACTGGTAGGACAGCAGGCCAAGGCACAGGATGGCCTTAAAAATCGAATGGACAAAATCAAGGTACATTCACACACAAACATGATCTTGCACAGACACTCATTGTTTTTACTTTCTCATTTACGAGTGGACTCGTCCGGCTTTAAAAGTAGAATAAATCACTAACTAAATCCTTTACTCCATCAGTGCCCTTTTACAATCCTTTTTTCTATTTAAACAGGCCACTCTGGAAAAGACCCACCAAGCTCTAGAAGAGGAGAAGAGGAGGACGGTGGATCTTCTCTACTCCATCTTTCCCGGGGACGTGGCCCAGAAGCTGTGGCAGGGCGAGTCAGTTCCCGCTAGGAAGTTCGATGATGTCACCATGCTGTTTTCAGATATTGTGGGCTTCACAGCCGTGTGTGCACAGTGTACCCCCATGCAGGTCATCAGCATGCTCAACGAGCTCTACACACGCTTCGACTACCAGTGCGGAATCCTGGACGTCTATAAGGTCAGAGCCAAAAGCCTATTTGCACGTACTTTACTCAACGATTCTGTGTGCTACACACGTCATCTGTTCATGTATCAGAGAGCTTTAGTGCAATTCATTGATGCTGCTACCATGGTTGAACATGGGAATCAGTCAGGTTTTGTGGTTGACTGTGTGTGTGTGTGTGTTTCGGGTGGAAAAACACACTGATTAAATGGATAATGTAACAGTGCTTAACAGGATTGTGTCAATACAGGCTGTCTGAACGAGGGCCTTTACAGCAAGGCCCAGTGCATCCATTAACAATTGGTCACATCCATCCATCAGCTCTTGTTCTCCACCTGGGTTTGAGTCAGCATTGAAACAGCAGTTTTTTCTTTGTCCAGCGCACCCTTCGCTCTCTTTTATACAGCTCCACTTTTTTGCTAGATTTCACTCTTGTTTTCCTGAGGAAGATAGATTGAGAGAGGCCCATACACTTCTGTTGTCATGGTTACTCAGGATAAATGACTGTGACTGGTAGAAAATGACAGTCACTTGTTCAGTGTTGCTTGTTGTCAGCTACACATTTTCAGGGTGTTAATGTACTTCTCTGCCATCAAACACTGTCAGGATCCATTTTCGATTTGACTGAAATATGGAAGTGACTAAAATATGGAAGTCAAATCAAATGAAAGGCTAATGATTTCTCTCCTCCAAATCCTCTTGTAGATTGAGACCATAGGCGATGCTTACTGTGTGGCGGGCGGTCTCCACCGGAAAATTGACAGCCATGCCAAGCCGATCGCACTCATGGCTCTGAAAATGATGGAGCTCTCAGAAGAGGTGTTAACGCCGGATGGCAAACCAATCAAGGTGGGACTTGACTGACCACAGAATAGGGGCTGTGTAGGAAAAACTCTCCCTGGCTTTCTCTTTTCCTTCTTCATTTTTTTCCTGTTATCACCCTCTCCTACTGTCTCTATTTCAGATGTGATTGAGGCCTCTAATTTAAAATGTCTTACAAACTGATCAGCGATGTGTGATGCCGTGTTGTGCTAGCTGTTCTGTGCTCACTGCTGTTTTCCATTGGTCGGATGGGCTGAAAGCCACAGATACGTGTGTGTTTATGTTAATTGCCTGTGTTTTGGCCTAGTGGGAAGTGCTTAATGAGCTGTAGAGGCAAAAACAGAGATCTGTCAAAATCTGCTCCTTAATAAATGACAATGGAGCCACAAAACGACCATTTTATCCCCTTAACTGACAAATGCTAATAATTTTTGCGTGAGTTAGAGAGCATGCACGACACACACTGTATTCAAATATATTCCCTAACCACTAATCCTAATCTTATCCTCAATTATCTGACATTTATTCCTAAATGGAACATTGCCCTAAACACCTACCAGTAAAAGTAAGCCCAATTCTAACAGTATGCCTAATTGTATATATTATTCTCCAATATTCTGTGGGCAGAGACTCTCTTGTATAGACTATGCCATGAAAGGCTCAGATGCGTGAAATAATGATGATGCATTTGTGGGTTATCGTCAATGATTATTTGCTTGAAACACGATTGTGAGAAGGCCAGTGGCGGACTGGTCATCGGGAGTACCAGGACATTTCCAGGTGGCCTGAGGGGCGTAAATTGTCAACATGATCATTGATAATATAGCAAGCAGGAATAAGTTGATGTAGAATCCACGCATCAGGTGTGACTCACTTGCTGCAGTGCCCTCCATGTGCATGAATCAAAAAGGCAGCTACTATCAGTACATCAGGCAGCTACTATCGGTACAAAGATGTAATTCTGCCAATGATAGGATTGCATTAATTTTACATAATCTGTTTGGTTACGTCCAGACACGTGCACTGATTGACCTCGGGGGACTTGAGTTCCTGCCTTTTTCCCCTCAGACTCACTAAGTGCCCTCTTGGCTGGTGATACCTTTTCTTAATAATATTTAAAATACTAAAATACCAGGGACGTCACTAGAGATTTATGGATGGGGGCTAAGGTTCTACTAGGGGGACTAGGGGCATTCTCCCCCAGGAGAGTTTAATGGCCACAAAATGTTTGCTCCACCTGTCCCTCAGCCTCCCATTTTGCATGACCCTTCAAGATAAGTCCACACATTTAATTAAAATAATTATTAAGTGAGTGAAACCCTAAAGCCTACTCCAGTCTTGCTAAATCACTTAGTTGATTTCTATGGTGGGAAGAATAATGATGAAAAAAACATGTTTGATGTGTAAACCTCTTAAACTGCAAATCTCAAGAAAATCGTTAAGTTTATGCATGAGCATGATAAAGCCTATGAAATCAAACACAGCCCGATTTTAACTGAAAGCTTAAAGAACTTCCAGTTTCTTTCTAGTTGACCACTAAGCTCCAACCGACCAGCTCCCTCAGCCCTGTCACCCTTCAGCTTCTTTCTCTCATCTTGCCTGTTTTGACAAGTTATTTTAATTAAACTCAAATTTTCAAAGACTCAAGGCTTACTGAGTGACCAATCCATTCAAACTTTGTATCTGTCTGCTGGTAAAGCTAGTAAAATATTTTGTTTATCACCTGACTGACCTTCAGCAAAGCTGCAGGAATCACCGCTCTTCAATAAGTTTTTTTTAATTATATCCATAGCCATATTTCAGTAGCTCCACATTTAGAAATTGCAGGATATCCAATTGCATTATAATCATCACTTAATGTCATGGTTTCAAAAATTCACTCTTTAGAAACAAACATCTGTCTCAAGTAGCCTACACTCCCTCTGCCAGTGGAGTACCTTCACCTCACATAGACCTAAAGTTTAGACCTAAAGACATAAACATTAACTTGATAGCTGGCTTATTATGATTGATAATTACTTATACATTTATAAATTGCAAATAATCTATCTGCCCTAATATACCAAAAATAGTAGAATGCTATCTTAACCTATATCCGGTCAAAAAGAACCACAGAAAGTCTGTCACTATGCGTAATGACAGTGATAATACTAGTTACCATGCACTCTACAACTTGTAGCAGCTAAATGCCTATTAAAGTTAGACCAACCTACCCCAGGTCCTAGTGGCTACCAATCAATGTGTATAGTGAATATAAAAAGACTAGAGGCCTGCATTTTTGAGAAACTGCAAATTTATGTGCTTGAGGCACTCCAGCGCTTTTCACAACCTGCCGTCTCATAAATATGGTTGCAGGAGTCCTCATTGCATAATGAGCAAAGTTTCAGCATTACAGGACAGTCTACAACAAGATAGTTCCCGAAACATTACCAACATTGTTTGAGAACCAATACCCAGACAGAAGTTGTGTGGTCAAGTATTTTCTAAACAAGTCTTTAGACAAAGTTGCATTCAGAAGGCCACACTCGAATCAAAAATATAGAAAATACTGATTCTCCATGGTCCGTAGGCACTCCCATCGGTTTCCTGCTGAGAACCATGGCCTCAGATTTAGAGATGCTGATCCTCATCTCAGCCGCTTCACACTCTGCTGCGAACTGATCCAGTGCTGAAGGTCACAGGCCGATGATGCCATCAGGACCACATCATCTGCAAAAAGCAACAATGAGATCCCCAGCCCACCGAACTGCAACCCATCCCCACCCCGACTACGCCTCGATATCCTGTCCATAAATACTACAAACAGGATTGGTGATAAAGCGCAGCCCTGGCGGAGGCCAACACTCACCTATAACGAGTCCGACTTACTGCCGAGAACCCGGAGACAGCTCTCACTTTGGTCATACAGAGAATGGCTGGCTCTAAGAAGGGAACCCTCACCCCATACTCCCGCAACACCTCCCACAGTATTTCCCAGAGGACCCAGTCATACGCCTTCTCCAGATCCACAAAACACATGTAGACAGGATGGGCATACTCCCAGGCCCCCTCCAGGATCCTTGTGAGAGTGAAGATCTGATCTGTTGTTCCACAATCAGGACGGAATCCACATTATTCCTCTTCAACCTGAGGTTCGACTATCGGCCTAACCTTCCTTTCCAGCACCTTGGAGCAGACTTTACCAGGGAGGCTGAGAAGTGTGATACCCCTTTAATTGGCACACACCCTCTGGTCCCCCTTTTTGAACAGGGGAAACACCACCCCAGTCTGCCACTCCTTTGGCACTGTCCCAGACCGCCACGCAATGTTGAAGAGGCGTGTCATCCAAGACATAGAAGGAAATTAGGAGGAAAGATTACATTTATTCAGATTACAACTGCACAATTTCACCTATTTGAAAATGAAATAACTTCTAAGGTTTAGATATTTTTAAACAGGCTGTAAAAATTTTGTTGCAATTTCAGTTTAATCCACCGTAAAATACAGAACAAATATTACAACAAATTTTGTGGTTTAACTCAAATATACTAATTGAAAAACTGTAATCTTTGATAAAATATTTAAAAGAGTAATAATCTTATAATCCGATAATAAAAATATATGGAAATGCTTGTTCTATCCAAATTTACAATCAAATAATTGTTGCATTACCACATAAATGGAAGAGGAAAGTGGAAGAGTGGAAAAGGAAAAAACTTGTTTGTCGACCAAGCATTAAAAATGATAAGTGGTTGAATATAATAGCGAAAAAATAAAGAATTATATAATTTTTTTTTAATTAACAGCACCAGACTCACAATTTAGGATGTTCCATTTCAAAGTATTATACAAAATTCTGGTGAATGAGTCCATAGATCACTTGTTTTGGTTTTTTCCGTATGTAGCAGGCTTCTGGTTACAGGTGCAGGAATGGCCACAGAATTGCAACATTGGCCTAGAATTAACTCTACAGAAAGTAATACTCGGTGACTTTAAAAGTCATAGTCAATCGACCAATAATATAATAATTATTTTGGGGAAAATGTTTATCTTCAAATCCAAACTGGTAGACTCAATGAGAATAGAAAGGTTCCGTACTTATGTGAAGCATCATAGTATAGTTGAGAGATGTATGGCAAGAAGAAACCCAAGATGGCTAGGACTAATAAATAGATGGGAGAGGATAAAATATAGTTGAAGGATAGGACAAAGGGCTACAGGAGTTGTAGAAGGCATGTGGATCGTAGCTGAGTTGAATTAGCATAGTTAGTAGTAGCATAATAGTAGATAGAAAGATAAGATATTATTGAAAGCTTCAATTGGGCAAATAATGGTTAGGGTGGGGACAAACAAAGTAATAATAAAAAAGTGTGTGTGTAAATTATGCATCCTTAACTTTAAAGCTGATCCCACCCCTCCAAAAGAAAAGAAAAATAAAATTTGGAGGAAAGACTGGTCAAATCCTTGAAAGCACTCCTCTTGTGGCTCATTATCCAGTTTATGTAGTAATTTGAAACATTGGATTATTAATTTACATAGTGTTATAATCTACCATGTTAATAGTGCATGATGTAGGCTATGTTACTCTTTTTTACTAAACAAATATTTAGACTCAAAATGCTCAGTAACTCAGTAACTAAGGCCAGATTGAGCAATTCGTGAAGCATATGGACACAGAATTTAAGTGAAGCAAATTAGGAAATAATGCAAGATACTTCTGTTTCAGAGATTAGCTATTCCCTAAACCTAGTCCTAAACCAACATTTTTTTTTCTAAGGTAAACCTGCCAAAACACCTTCTGGGTGTAATGATTAACTCCCAGAAAAGGTTAATAATGATAATAATGTTTTTTTTTGTAATAATAAATGCATGGTGAGTATACGGGCTATGTCCAGGTAGTATACAAATCCAGGTAATCAAACAGGCAGAGTTACAGTAACAAATCCAGGTAGTCAGACAAGCAGAGTTCGGTAAAATAGTCAGGTTTTCAGTCAGGCAGGATATTCAGAAATAAGGCAGAAACAGATCAGGCAAAGGTACAGAGGATAATCCAAAACACAATACTGAATAAACAATGCACGGGTCAGGCCAGAATAACAATCCAAGAATATTTGCTCAGTAGGAAGAAAATAATTACTTACAAAAAGAAGAGGCAATGGTGTATATAAGCCTTATATACAGACTGGGTGAGCGCAGGTGTACAGAGTTTGGGTGATTGAGTCCGGGTTATGGGAATTGTAGTTCTGAGCAGTCTAAAATAGGGAAGCTGTAGTTCTCAGGGCAGGGGAACTGGAAAATGTTACAGTGGGTAGCAATTAGTGGGACTATAGTATGTTTGTGAGGACTCATGTCCCCACAGGGACACAGGCCAAGTTTGCTGATCACACATACATTTACAGTGGCTCTCAAAATTCTCCATCCCCCTTGGACTTCCAAAATGTTATATTGTTACAACATGATCTAAATCTTGATGACATGTACACAATGCTACATTCACTGGTACTAGCTTCTCTAGATATCCTTTGCCGAAAGCTTTGGTGAATGACACGTCGTAATGTTGACAAGCAGCATTTTCATAGTTGATTGGCAAATATATATATATATATATTAGTTTTTTATGGAAATGTGCCTACTTATTCATAACAGCACTAGTTTATTTCTAATTGAAAAATAACTCTTTATACTAAAGAAGATCTTAATGAATAGTTACATTGATTAGCCATGCAGAGCCCTAAAATGTCTCTTAACACGTGTTTGCATAGTTGTATACAAATTTACTCCCTTTGTCTGCTTCAGCGTAGCTCAATGGGCAAACCAGCTGTCTCTGCATCCAAAGTTTGCCAATTTATGGCAACATCTGGGCAAAAATTTGACTTTTAAGTAAATTCACCTACTAATTCAATATAACCCTTCTTTAAAAATTGAAAATCTTCACTAATTTTATATAGTTTCTATGAGTAATCTGTCTATGTTGTTTTGGCACTCCCATGACATTGGCCAGCTCATCATTGCAAATGACAATTGGTTCTCAAATTTGCTTACATTGTAAAATAAAGGTTAACATGTAATTAGGGGTTTTGTCATTGATCAACACAAAAAAATAAAATACATAATGTCAAATTAAAAAAAGGCAAATTGTTCTAAATTAATTACAAAAATACAAAGCATAAAATAATTGAACAAAATTGAATAAAATAATTTACCACCTTTAGTCAAGGTTCATTCAAAGTGTTTTTATTTAATGTAGAAATGTTTTGGCTAAACTCAGCAAAAAAAGAAACATCCGTTTTCAGGACAATGTATTTTAAATATATATTGTTTAGAGCCCAATAATATGGAGG
>JACXGM010019458.1:0-18443 GCA_016801145.1 Umbra pygmaea
ACGGATAACCTACGCAAGAGCATGACTGGTCCACAAGGCTATGCTGATTGCGTTTGAGGTACAGCTCATGGTGTTTCTCAGATTTAGCTTGAGACCGGTAAGCATTAGCCTCGATAGTAGTCGTGTCTCCTTCATTGCGTATTTTTATATTTTGAATATATACTTCCACTGCATACTGTAACCCCTTTTGCCTCGATCTGGAGGATATCGCAGAGTTAATGCTCCAAAAAAGGTAACTGACACGCACGGTATACCTTTTCCGTTATGGCAATCTGTTGCACTGGTCGGGTGTTTGACCATTTGTTTGTCGGGCGTAGCAACAATAACTAAGGGGGGCGGGGCTCGGCGAAAGGCTAATTGTTATGTTTAGTGAATCCATGTAATAAAAGGAATGGTGAACTTTCTTTGTAAATGCCTTTGTTTTGTAGAGAAAAATCGATGTGGCACACAGTTTTTAGATGCACCCACATATTTTGTTCTGGCTACGCTACTGCCACAAATAAAAAAAATGGGCAAGTAAAATATTTATCATGCATTTCTTGAGAAAAAAGTAATTGGCCTATATGATCGCATTTTGCAACTCTTGGGACTATACTGATTTCTTTTTTTATTTCTTGACCTGCAATTTAGTAACTGTAAAACACTAACTGTAGGCTAGTTATATATGATGAAATTATGATTTCTCGTCAAGCTATGTTAATTTTTATGTGAACAATGCCCTGCCACTTTATTTCAGTGCGGTGCAGGACAGCAAAAATAGACTCTGTTCGGAAACGATCGCTGCACTGCTGTATACACACCGCTCCTGGAACGGATCACCGGACCGCAATGGCATGCAATGTGAAAGTTCTAGCCTGTTAACATGGGCACGGAAAACTATACGGACCGCATCCGCACTGCAGACGGAGTATGTCTGAAACGGGCGTGACTGTTTTGCTTCTGCAACGCGTTCTTGATTTAAAATGACAACCCTTGAACATTTATGATGACTGTGATATTAACTTGCGCTTTCATTTTTTCATGTACAGAAACGTATAACGCTATCGTATTGGGAAGCATATATTATTTTATCGGCTATATGTCATCATGCTCCCGATGCATTATAGCCGTCAAAATAATGTTACCTTAAAAACAACACACACAGTGATTGACAACATGCACTCTATTTTCGGAGAGGACCGTAATGGTAATTTCAATGAAATGGGTGCGCTCGGCAGATATTGTATAGTTATTAACATAATGCATAGCAAGCGTTATCAACATTTTGTTTTTGTTAATGAAATATAGCCCTTATTTGCAATAGGCCTCCTGTAAGCAACAACCTTGTTCCAGATTGTCACCGACTATTTTCATTCTATAATTTGACAACTCTGTAAACACTGCATCAAGGCTACTTTCCTTTGATTGAAAACAGAAGGTGAAATGACTTGTAACCAGTGGTGTAAAAAGTATTTGAATTCCATACTTAAGTAAAAGTAGAGATATTGATCTTAAAAGTGACTTTAGTAAAAGTAAATGTCACCCATAAGAAGATGACTTAAGTAGAAGTCTTAAAGTAGCTCATCTTAAATGCATTTAAGTATCAAAAGTATTTATCTGGTATTAAAATGTACTCCAAAGTATCAAAAGTAAAAAGTACAAAAGTACAAAGAGAGAAAAAAGACAGAAATTGTTTTCTTTCACTCTCCAAACTTTATTTATTGTCTCCCTACATCACATTGAACATGAACCATCACTTTGAACTTTAACTTAAATCGTCACTAATATCCTTTCTCCTCTTGCTCGCTTCCTTTACCTTATTGCCCACTTCTTCCCTCAACTCCTTTCTCCTCTTGCTTCCATCCTCACTGTCTCTTGTCTCTCTTCCTCTCCATGTCCTCTTGCTCACTCTCTTTCCTCTTGCTTCCTTCATCTTTCCCTCTGCTTTCTTCTCTTCCTTCCTTTAATTAAAATTGAAAAACTTGCGGTTCATCTTCAATAGAAGATGTTTGTCAAAATTGCAAGAATCCAGCCGTGCTCTCTCTGGGCTGAAGACAAGTCCTGCTATGCTAAATAATGTATTCAGCTTCTCTGACGACTTGCAGACTGCAGGAAAGGACTTCAGCAGACGTGTAAAAAGTATTGGAGAATGACACTTGAGTAGAAGCTCAGCAACTGTGCTAAAAATTTACTCCAGTAAGAGTGAAGAGTAAAACTCTTAAATTATCTGAATTTAAATGTACTTAAGTACCAAAATTAAATATGTGATCTTAAATGCACTTAAGTACATAAAGTAAAAGTAAAAATTGTGTTACATTTGTCAATGCATAATATAAATGGCAAAAGCCATAGCACTCATATCTAAATTCCAATCACTTGTTCAGGTGCTCTATTTGGTGTAAATAAAAATTCAGCAATCCAGACATTATTTATTTTCAATTATATGGTGTTTTTAAATCAAATTTTGACTGGAATGTATGATAATGATATCTGAAGGTGTGATACAGTACCTATATACTATATGTTTTAGTTTCAAAGTAGTCAATCCATAATCTGAACCCAAATGTTTGGGGAAATATTTCATAAATGTTTGTAGGACAGTGGTTCTCAAACATCTTAGGTGCCACCAGCCAGTCCATGTACTTAAACTTAAACTATAACTGAGCGAGCACACCGGATTAAACTACTAATCAACACGTCAGTCATTAGTGAATCTGAGCTGATAGTTTGGGGCTACAGCTAAACTTTGTAAACACGTCTGGGAGGGATCGCTGGGGAGAGGTTTAAGAACCACTGGTATAGGGCATGGCCATTCACAGAACTTTGAAACTGCATGTGCTGAAATGAGAAAAACAAAGGCACCCAAACACAAACAAAACAAATTGCAACCGTGACACAGACTATTTGAGAATTGTTATTATTTTGATTTAGTTGACCTACAACATCATTATATTATGATAGCCTATATGAAATTATTTAAGTTGTACTTAGTTAAACAATGAAGTCTACAAGTATATTATTTCATTAATGTTTCATATGATTTGGATTTATTAACATTATTTGTGTGTCATTGAAAGGAGAGAAAGGTGCAACAATCTAAAGTATTTCACAAAACAATTTTGGACCAAATTAAATTGCTTATCGGCAATAAGCAAATCAATAAACTAGAAATCCAATTTTGCCTTACAGTACTATAGTAGTATACTATATCTGATGTAATATCATTCCCAATTTCCCTGAATATGTTGCCTGATAAACTTGTTGTCAACAATAGGCATAATACCAAATATACAGAAATACAGTTATCAAAAAGTCTAGCTAGAAAGGATAGTTTTCAACAAAGCCCTTCATAATCTAACATCCTAATCATGGAACACAAATCTAATATTACATTTAATGCTAATACATTATGATGTGAAGGCAAACAATGTATTGTCACTAAACAACATTATTAGGTCTGTGATATTTAGCTGACTGCTGGTAAGCTAACAAATGCATTGTTTCACTTTGGCCAACCTAAAATTAACTACAGGCTGCATGGCAAGTTAGCAAGTAGATACTACGTTCATGGCCGACTCCGGTCACTGACATACTGTATCATCTCCCTGCTGAAGAGATGGAGTACGTACTGGGTTCAGTCAGGCAGAAACTTTTCTCTCGACATGTCACTCTGATTGGCGCAGGCTGTTCCAATGCGTGCTGCACATTTTCTGTTTATGGAATATTCATACATTGTTCCCGCCGTACACACAGCTGCGCTTAAAATGACGATAGGCTACAATGTTCTAAGCTAATTTATATAGTCTAGCGTATACCACCACTGAACTGCTTGGATACTTACAGTATATTTAGGGAAAACATATAACTTATACTTAAATGAGGGGAAAAGGTGTAACCAATCGTGACCACTAAAAGAAAACAAGTTTATAAAAAAGATTATACTTCCTTATACTTTGGACGACACTACAACTCTTGGTGGGTGGGGGTTCACATTGATTTGCTCAATATTAAACGCATGGCTAAAGCGATTGGATAACGACTTAACGGACATATAAGTAAATCATTTGTTTTGCGCATTTCCTCCAATACGACAAATTTTTATTTGTTAGTAACGACTGTGTTTTGGAAAATGTAAAGAAGAAAAAGTATCAATTGTTGTAATAAAATGTAGTGAAGTAAAAGTACAAAGTTGGCAGACAGATACATACTAAAGTAAAGTACAGATAGGATTATCTGTATTAACTAAGTATTAATACTTATTTACTTTACACCACTGCCCCCTACAGATGAGCTAAGGGCTCTAACCTGTGGGTTAGGGGCTCTATCTCTAGAGTTGGTCCCTGAGACTAGAGCTTGGGGCTCGCACTGGTGAGCTAGTGGCTCTAACCTGTGAGCTATAAGCTTTTACTGGAGGACTGAGGCAAGTGTGTATACAACTTGGTCTAGAAGCTTGAGACTTGAGACCCTCTACAGAAAGAGCGTAGGGCTCCAACTGGTGAGCTAACTGATCTAACCTGTGAGCGAGGGGCTCTATGTGTATAGCAAGGGACCTTAACTGGAGAACAAGGAGCCATAACAGGAAAAATAACTGGCCTAACCTGAACTTGGGGTCCTGGTTTGGGAACAGGCGGCCCTGTCTGGAGTGGTGGAAACCCGGCATGTAGAACCATATCTCAGTTTAGGAGGACTGGAAGTCTGGCCTGTGGAACTGGAGGTCCTGGTTGAAGCCTCAGGAACCAGAGGGAATCAGGTGTTACACTGACCAATCCCTCCAACTCATCCTCACCTTTGAAAGAATCCTCCTCTTCCTCCCAGTCCATCAATCCACAACCATACATGGCCATTCCTTTGTTGTCGTACTCTACATTGTCCTCAGTATAGCCCATAGCCCTAACCTGCTCCCTGGTGGTTTAAACATCCAACCTGGTCCTCCATCTTACACCTGGAAACCTCCTCTTCATCAGAGCTATCCTCCCATAAGGATTTATGTTTTAATTGGGAAATAAATTCAATAGCTTCACTCCTATTGAGCCTCGTGCTTCCAAAATACAGTCTACACATCTAGGTCTTCCCTATCAACATACTATTTTCCCAATAAAATATATTATAAACAGGCTGAGCCAGCTTTTCCATAATTAGCAGGTGTAGTATGCTGATAAGGAGACTCTAGATGTGTGGAGTGATTTTGGAAGCACTAGACTCAATAACAGTGAAGCTATTGAACTTTTCTTCCAATAAAACAATATTATAAATTGGCTGAACCCGCTTTTACATATTTAGCAGGTTTAGCAGGGAGGCCCTAGATATGTAGACTGCTTTTGGAAGCACTAGGCTCAATAAGAGTGAAGCTATTGAATTTATTTCCCAATAGAAATAAAAATATATATAAATATATATAAGTCCATCCTTAAAAATATTTTGGTTTGCAGTAACAGCAAAAAAATAAACAATAAGGGGTCGGTAGGTAGGTCTCTATTATTTTTTCAAGATTCTATGTAAAAAAGTGAAATTTTTGGTCATGGTGATTACTTGGGTATGAATTTAAACAAATTTGCATGTTGTGACTGCACTGACTGGGTCTTCAACCCGTGCCTTCAGGCGCACCATTGCAAACCTCATTCTGATGCAGGTTAGACCACACACATTTTGAAATCTTTGTCAAAACATGTTTATTGGATTAATTCCAGCTGCCTTCATTTGAAAACAAATTAGTCAGAATCAAGAAAAAAAGAAGCCACTAGATTTCAATTAAAGTGTATTTTCAGAGGGAAACAAATAAATTAAAATGACTTTAAAATTCACAAAATAACAGTTAATTGCATTAACATGCAATGTAATACCTATGAGAAAACATGTTCATGTGTAACATTTGGGATGTTTACATTCATAAAACAAATATGTTGTGTAATGTGTAGGAACCCTGTTAACATGACATCCCTTTGACCATTGGTCATCTTAATTATTATTACATCTCTGAAGTTCTCCCAAATTACGTTCTCAGGAAACTATTTTGAAAACATGAATTATGTTATATGTTATAAATACAGTATTTAGGGTGTTTTTGCATTTCAGCTGCAAGTTTTGCTATTAGGCTATATTCATCCTTCTATTACGTTGCCCCTGCCCATTTCATTTAGTGGATTCATGCTCGAACATTCCACACATTCCATAGCGTTCAAAATTATATAACAAAATTCACGGTTAAGGTTAGGGTTAAGGTTAAAGTTACTAAAGGTTAAAGTTAGGCATTACGTTACTGAGGTTAAGGTCCACTGGTGCCCACGTTCCAGGTGTCATGGATTTGACTGGAACTGAGGGTGAATCCAAATGCAAAGGTACATGAGATGAGTATAAACAATAATATTTATTGTGGAATAATGGGTCAGGATAATGGTAAGCAGTAGGGATGACCGAATGTAGTGGCAGAAAACAGGAGAGCAGAGATTAGGTAAGTGGAGACCAGGTTGGTGGTTGGTGTCCGGAAGGCTGAGTGATGACCAGCTCAACAGCACAGATGTTTTTTGGTTGTACAATAATCAGGCAGGGACTGATTGTCAACACTTCCCTAATAAAGGAAGTGGCAATCAGCCCCAGATGTGGCAGGGGGAACAGGTGCTATGGATAAGTGTTGATGGGACTGGTGCCTTCAAGGGTGCATGGAAAATGGGAACAGGAACTTGGGAACATAGTGCAGACAAACAAACACAGAGACAGAACAAACACACATACAAGGGCACCAGGATCAGGGAATAGACACACAAGGAAAAGGGAAACAGGTTCAGGAGAGCGGGATTGTGACATCCAGTGTACCTCTCAGCTTCCATGCTCCGAACCGTAGTTGGGAGCGTCTGGTTTAAACTAATACTTGGCTCGTGGCAGGTAGAGCATATACAGAAAATCAGAAGGCCTGCAATGTCCCTGAGCGAAGCAAGGTCATAGTACTGCTCCAACATTATTAACAATAACCCTGCAAACTCCAAAGAACTCTTCTCTACTATAAACTGCATCCTGAAACCACAAACTCTCACTCATCTTGAAGCCACAGAGGAGAGGTGCAACATTCTTCTCAACTTTTTTCTGAGAAAAAGTAGACACCATTCACTCCCTCCTATCCAGCCCCTCTACCCTGCCTGTCCTAACTGTCGACACACATCCCCCACAACCCACATCTCACCGCGAAATGGTTGAGGGCATCATAAGAAAGATGAAACCATCCACCTGTGCCCTGGATCCTTTCCCCACAGCACTGGTTAAATTCAAAATATGTGCCTTAAGCCCCCTTATCACAAAGGTCATAAATCATTTACATCTGGCTGGCCATGTTCCATCTACACTGAAAACTGCTGTCATCAGACCACTTCTAAAGAAACTCACCCTTGACCCAGAAGTCATTGCCAACTACAGGCCCATCTCCAAACTTTCATTCCTCTCCAAAGTATTGGAAAAGGTAGTTGCAGCACAACTTCATAAATATCTGCAACAAAACAACCTGTTTGAATAATTCCAGTCTGGCTTTCACCCCAGCCACAGCACAGAAACAGCTCTGGTCAGGGTTACAAATGACCTGTTGATGGCAGCGGACGTAGGCTCACCATCTCTGCTAGTCCTTCTGGATTTGACTGCAGCGTTTGACACTGTCAACCACAACATCCCACTTCACCATTTACATTCCACCATTGGTCTCTCTGATTCTGTCCAGAACTGATTTTTATCCTACCTTACTGGGAGAACTGAGTATGTTGCCTTGGGAGGCTACATCCCTGACACACAATGTCACCTGTGGTGTCCCTCAAGGCTCAGTGCTTGGTCCCATCCTGTTCATCATCTAAATGCTTCCCCTTGGCCACATCATCGGCCAGCATGGAGATTCATTCCATTGCTATGCCAATGACACCCAACTGTACCTCAGGACCAACCAAACCTCCACGGTAGCCCGACCAGCATCCACACTGACCACCTGCCTAGAGAAGGTAACGGCATGGATGAGGCAAACCTTTCTGCAATTAAGCTGCTCCAAGACTGAAGCCATCTTAGTCGGCACCCCACATCCAGTCCGGTCATCCAAAATGTCCAGCATCACCTTCTCTGGCTAAGATATTCTAATTCTACCATCAGCAACAAGCCTTAGTGTTAAAATGGAATCTCATCGGACTTTTGAGGCTTACATCAAACATCTGTGCAAATCTTCCTTTTTTCTCCTCAGGAACATTTCCAAACTCCATCCACATCTCACTTTTGCAGACGCAGAAAAACTTGTCCATGCCTTCGTCTTTTTTGTTTGTTTGTTTTATTAGACAATAATTGAATTACATGCCAAAATTAAGAAGCTTCAGCATCAAATTCAAGAAACTGTTGAGAATAAAATACACAAAAAAGCCAATGGCTTATTTCCATTGTGGTCCTCAATGTTTACAAAATAAAAACACTTCTAAAAACACTTTCAATTTTATCTGCTTTATACAACCAGGTATCTCATTCCAGGCTATAGCACTAATATAAAGAAACTAATTCCTCCCCATTAAACTCTTAAATCTACAAGGATAAATATCAGTGCTACTCCCCCTTGTGGAATGACTATGCACATTTTGTACATGGACATAATAATCTATCAAGTACCCAGGAACACTATTCTTTATCAGTTTAAATGCCAACACCAATTGTGAAACTGTAACGTCCAGCCCTAGTTGGGCTGTGTAGGGACTGTATGTTCTGTGTAGTTGCTCCCCTGTGTTTCCTGTCTCTTGGTTGCTTCCTCATGTGTGATGTTTTGGTTCCCCCTTGTGTTTGGTTTATGTATTGCTTATTTTATTGTGTATTTCAGTTATGTCATTGTTTGGTTAGTTCCTTGTCTTGTCACATATTTCCTTTAACCAATAGATTCCATTTATATGTTGATTATGGCACAGGTGTTTCCTATTGTCCTCATGTGTTTGAGTATTTAGCCCTTGTGTTTCCTTGTCGTTCAATGTATCCTGTTACCTGGTCGTCAGTATGTGTTCCACACTTCATGACAGATTGAATGACCAAACGACATGAGACAGGCCCTGAAGGACCTGCTCTCGGCTCCACTCCACAAGATGGCCGACTGCCCACAGCCTCCAGCAGTCTGCACACAGCCTCTAGCAGTCTGCACACAGCCTCTAGCAGTCTGCACACAGCCTCTAGCAGTCTGCCCACAGCCTCCAGAAATCTGCCCACAGCCTCCAGCAGTCTGCCCACAGCCTCCAGCAGTCTGCACACAGCCTCCAGCAGTCTGCACACAGCCTCCAGCAGTCTGCCCACAGCCTCCAGCAGTCTGCCCACAGCCTCCAGCAGTCTGCCCACAGCCTCCAGAAGGCCTCCAGCAGCCTGCCCACAGCCTCCAAAAGTCTGCTCACAGCTTCCAGCAGCCTGCACACAGCCTCCTGCAGTCTGCACTCTGAGCCCCTCCTGGCCACGGACCTGGAGGTCCTACTCCTCCCTCCGCCGCAAGGGTTTGGCGATTGACACCTCCTGGGAGGAGTCTGGACCCCCTGCTCAGCCGCCGCTGTCCTCCGGACCCCCTGCTCAGCCGCCGCTGTCCTCCGGACCCCCTGCTCAGCCGCCGCTGTCCTCCGGACCCCCTGCTCAGCCGTCTGACGCCGCCGTCCAGACCCCCGTCGCTGACGCCGCCGTCCGGACTCCCGTTGCTGACCCCTCCAGACCCCCTGCCGCCAATGTTTCCAGACCCCCTGCTTGTGACAGGGCTCCCTGACACCCTGCCACCGGGGCTGCCTGAACTGCCTTGCCCCTGGCCGCCTGAACTGCCTTGCCCCTGGCCGCCTGAACTGCCTTGCCCCTGGCCGCCCCCTGCCCTCCTGACCCCGGGCCGCCCTCTGTCCCTCCTTACCCCGGGCCACCCTCTGTCCCTCCTGACCCCGGGCCCCTTCTCTTGCCCACCCAGGTGTGGTGGGCTTAGGGAGGGGGTACTGTAACGTCCAGCCTTGGTTGGGCTGTGTAGGGACTGTATGTTCTGTGTAGTTGCTCCCCTGTGTCCAAGCTTAAAACACATTTATATGCATTAGCGTTTCCCACTACCTGCTGAGTGATTATGTTTATTTTACTGACTGTTAGTTTTGTTTTTACTGTGTATTCTATGGTGTTTTTATACTTCTGTTCAGCACCTCGGTCAGCCTTGCTGTGTTAGAGTGTGCTTTATAAATAAATTTACTTACTTACTTACTTACTGTGTGTCCTGTCTCTTGGTTGCTTCCTCATGTGTGATGTTTTGGTTCCCCCTTGTGTTTGGTGTCTGTATTGCTTATGTTATTGTGTATTTCAGGTACATCATTGTTTGGTTACTCCCTTGTCTTGTCACATGTTTCCTTTAACCAATAGATTCCTTTTATATAATGATAATGGCACAAGTGTTTCCTATTATCCTCATGTGTTTGAGTATTTAGCCCTTGTGTTTCCGTCCCATCCTTGTCGTTCAATGTATCCTGTTACCTGGTCGTCAGTATGTGTTCCACACTTCCTTTTGTATAGCCCCACGAGGCAGTTTTGTTTTCAGTGTTCTCATAAATTCCGTTATTGTATTGCATCCCTTTGTGCCTGTCTCTCCTTCCACTGCATGGGCCATCGTGACAGTTACCCTTTTTTCAACTTTAAAAAAACCAAGCACTCTATGATGTTCGTCATTTAGATGCAACTGTTTATGTGCTTTCAATATTACCTTGCATAGTTTATTTTGAGCAGTCTGCAATTTGTTTTTGATTCGTTTCATATTACCACTATACCAAAATGTTGCAGCATAATTATAGTGTGCCTGCACTAATGCTCCTGCTACCATTTTTAAAGTTTGAGTATTTAGAAAAGAAGCTTGTTTTGCTAAAAATGTTATCCTATTACATAATTTTGAATGAACTAATGCAGCCATATTTTCACCTGTCAATTTATTATCTAATACACAGCCCATATACTTTACTTCCTGTTTCGGTCTAATGATTAAGTCATCAACCTTTACCTCTAATCTTGTGCTTTTACTTAATTCTCCTCCAGGCTGGACTACTGCAATGCACTCCTCATCGGGATCCTGGCCATAAGCCTCCAGAAACTGCAGTACATCCAAAACAGTGCTGCTAGGATCCTGATGAGGGTGCAAAAGTATGATTACATAACCCCATCCTCAGGTCACTCCATTGGCTCCCTGTCTCACTCAGAATTGAGTTGAAGGTCTCCCTCCTCACCTATTAGTGTCTCCACAGTGTTGCTCCCCCCAACTCAAAGAACTTCTCACCCCACAAATATCCACACGGGCACTCCAATCTGCTGCTACATAACTGCCTGAAACCCCCAAAGACTAAGCTCTGTACTATAGGAGATTGTGCCTTCTGCTCACCTGCTCCTAGGCTTTGGAATGCTCTCCCTGATCACTTGGGGTCACCACAGACTGTGGATGCTTTTAAACGTGGCCTGAAAACCCAACTTTTTAATCAATCAATCAATCAAATCAATCAAATGTATTTATAAAGCCCTTTTTTTACAACAGCAGTTGTCACAAAGTGCTTTGACAGACACCTGACCCGAGATCCCCAAAAGCAAGCAAATCAAGTGATGCACAGTGGCTAGGAAAAACTCCCTAGTAGGTGGGACCTGGGAAGAAACCTAGAGAGAGGCCAGGCTCAAGGGGTGGCCAGTAAACTTCTGGCTGTACTGAGTGGGGGATCTGAAGGTACACAGTCCATTGTAATAAGCTCTCTTTGTTTATCAGTATTCAATTATTGTCCAACAATTAATATATGATGGGGGGGCTGTGATCATAGTCTTTATGTAGCATTAATACAGTTAGGTGGTCATGTGAATGAAGAACGTAAAGCCGCCTGGAGATGAAAGCTGGCATCACCAGGTGGAAACGTGATCATGAACCGCATTGACATGGGATCTAGCACAGCAGCGGGTTGGGCACAGGATGGGGACATGAAGGAGTCATCAGGCCACATGGTCCTGTCACATGTTCCTAGGGTTTGGGTCCTCCTAGGATGAACATGACATCAGAAACATTAGAGTGGACATACCTTGGGTCTAGTACCTTGATACAGCTCTGACCCCAAAATGAATATATAATCTGCCTCTGGGGACAGAAAAACCCTAGTCCCCCATCACAACTATTGCAGCATAGCATCTGGGGCTGAGACGGGGGGACAAGAGACGTGTCCTGCACAAGGAAAGCCTCGGGCAGGAGCAAGCAGGCATGCTTCCGACCCACCCACATTGCCAAGACCACACCCCCAAAGCATCACCAGCAGACCGTAACCACCGCAGGGGTAGCATTGGAGTGAGGATATCCCAGTGGAGAGTGGGGAGCTTATCAGGCAACCCAGCATGGGCGGTTCATTAACAGTGCCGCCGTTCTCTTTTAGCCCCCTGGGCCAGACTACACTATACCATACAGTGGTCGCAACCCGTCGATCGCGATCAACTGGTAGATCTTTATTACTGTCCCGGTAGCTCTTGAAAAATAAGTTCAGTGTTCCATCATCTGTATTTCTTAATGCAACTGCTTTATTATTTTTATTTATTATTTATTAAGTGACCATTCAGATAAGGGAAGATCACCCGTAAGTTAACTCACAAACGTCAATATGGATCTCCATGGTGACAGCCCGTGGCTGCGAGGTAACAGTCAATCTAGAATGGCGGAGGCTCCACGAAAGAAGGCAAAAACATACAATTTTCACCAAGAATGGGAACAAGAATTTATTTTTACCTTGGTAAAAGATAAGTGTGTATGTATGTTGTGCCACCAAAAAACAAGCATTATGTAAAAGAGGGAATCTGGAGCGGCACCACAATACCAACCACCCGAATTTTAAAGACCGCTACCCGCCAAAGAGTGCGATCCGTGCAAGGAAAGTTGACGAGCTGAGATCTGAGTTGAAGGCCCAGCAATCACTTTTTACAAAATCTGCTGATCAAAATAAGGCTACTACTGAAGCATTGTTTCGTGTAAGTCACTTTCTGGCTAAAAACAAAAAGCCTTTTACGGATGGCGATTTATTCAAGGAAGCAATGGCCATTACTGCTGAGACTATTTTCAAGGATTTCAAAAACAAAGACGAAATAAAAGCCTCACTCGGTGCTGTAGCTCTTGGCCCTGCATCAGTGACAAGGAGGGTCGAGTCACTGTCAGAGGACATGGATCGACAGCTGTTAAAGGACTTGTCACTCTGTGAATATTTTTCACTGCAGTTCGATGAATCTCTGGATGCACTGGATACAGCTCAACTTGTTTTTGTTAGAATGGCTTTCCAGGATTTTACAACAAAAGAGGACTTTCTTACTATTTTGCACTTAAAGGAGAGAACACGAGGTGAGGATATTTACAATGAGTTTAAAAAATATGTAAGCGAAAATGATATCCCCATTCATAAACTGGTAGCAATTACCACCGACGGAGCACCGGCGATGCGTGGTGTGCGCCTTGGTTTTATACCACTGTGTTGTAATGACCCTGATTTTCCCGATTTCAAGAATTATCATTGTGTCATTCATCAGCAGGCCTTGGCAGGGAAAGTCGTGGACGTTTGTCACGTAATGTCATTGGTGGTCAAACTGATAAACTCGATACGAGCAAAAGCACTTCAGCGTCGCTTATTCAGGGCGTTACTGGATGAGCTCGATGCCGCGTACGGAGACCTACTACTTCATGCTGATGTGCAGTGGTTGAGCCGTGGTAAAGTGCTGCAGTGGTTTGTTGACTTACTGCCTGAGATAAAGACATTTCTGTCTGCAAGAAACGAGGAGCACAAGGAACTGTCAGATGATGCGTGGCTGTGTGACCTGGGGTTTCTGACAGACTTGACCGCAAAGCTGAATACACTAAACAACGAGCTCCAGGGAAAAGACCGACACCTGCCCCACATGATCAGCGCAGTAAATGCTTTTAAGTCTAAGCTCATTGTTTGGATCACACATCTTAAAAATGGGAGGCTAACACACTTTCCCAACCTGGAAAAAATGTCACAGAGCATTAAAGACAAGGATGTTTTTCAGCCTGAGAAATACTGTGCTCACATGGACAAAGTTGCAACAGAGTTCAATATGCGTTTTGGTGATTTAAACTAAATGGAATGTATTGCTGCATTTGTTTCAAACCCATTCATGCTCATTGACATAGAACATGTTGCAGCCAAATTCCAGCAAGTATTTTCCTTGTCAAGTGGAGTTGACATGGAGATTGTTGATTTACAAAACGACATTGAGCTGAAAGCCAGATCAAGGGACAGTGACTTTTGGGGACTTGTCAACAGAGAGACGTTTTCTCTCCTCACTGCATGTGCACTAAAAGTGAGTGCCTACTTTGGATCAACTTACCTCTGTGAAATGGCATTTTCAGTTCATTTATAAAATGTTAAGGGTAGTACCTTCAGAAATGTCAGTGAATAAGCAACTTACTGCTGACAATGTCTTTTTTTAGTTCAGTGTCACTTTATATGATATGATCATCTGATGGTTGCATCCGGTTTAAAGTAAAAAAAAGAAAATAATATTTCATGTATATTACATTAAAATACAATTGAAATACTAAATAAAAGGCCTCAAGTTGGAAGTACAATCTATTCTTCAATAGGTAGATCTTGCCTTTCATTAAGGCTCAGGTCAGGGATCTTCAGCTGGAAAAGGTTGGTGACCACTGCCATAGAACTTACTGAAGAGATGAGTCTTCTGCATAGAATTAAATGTTGAGACTGAGTCTGCATCTCTCACATGGGTTGGCGGATCATTCCACAGAATTGGAGCTCTATATGAGAAAGCCCTTCCACCAGCTGTTTGTTTACAAATTCTGGGAACAGTAAGGAGGCCGGCATTGTGTGAACGTAATGTACATGTGGGTATGTATGGTTGCACCAAATCAGACAGATAAGTAGGGGAAAGTCCATGTAGGGCTTTGTATTTTATTAGTAAATCTTTAAAATCAGTCTGAGCCTTAATGGGCAGCCAGTGTAGAGAGGCTAGAATTGGGGTAATGTGTTCCGATTTTGCAGTTCTAGTCAGAATTCTGGCGGCTGTGTTAAGCACTAACTAATCCAATCTTGAGGTAAAATGCAAAAGCATGGTTTAACTTTTCTGCATCATTCTTTGACAGACAATTTCGAATTTTTGCAATGTTCCTGAGATGGAAAAAAGCTGCTCTTGAGATATTTTTTACATGTTCGTCAAGAGAGAGATCTGGGTCCAGAGTAACACTAAAGTCGTTTACAGTTTTTTCTGATATGACTGTACAACCGTCTATGTTTATTGCCAGATTTGACAGCAGGTCTCTTTTTTTCTTGGGACCTAAAATAAGCATTTCTTTTTTTTCAGATTTTAGAAGTAAGTAGCCTTTTACTGATTTAGAATCTCTTTTATCTGTTTTATTTTATTATTTTATTTTTTGTGTGCTATATATTGATATATATTTTATTTTGTGCTTTTTCTTTTTTTATCTTGTAGCACTTTTAAAAAGTATAAAGTGCAATATGAATAAAATAATAATTATTATTATATTATTATTATAATTAAAGGTTTGTTTAACTGTAGATTTACCTAAATAGTTTTTATATATTGAGTCATTTGGGATTTTCTAATCATTTGGAACCATATCCACCATATAAAAATCCTGTAAGAGAATTCTACCACAAAATATTACCGGATTGGTTCCTATGCCAATCAACCACTTCCATCACGTACTGAGGGCAAACAGCAATATTTGTCCAGCAAGTAAACTTTTCAAGTGGGCCAATACAAATCATATAAATTTGTTAGTCTGCTTTCCTATTTAAAATAAGTATTAGGAAACATTGGTCATGTTAGCTACCCAAGACAATTTAACTGCTGCACTTTGTCCACCCCAGCAGAAGCAACTGACAGTAGACTAAAAGCAAATTTACAACAGTGACACAAATGAACACAACAGAAACACTGCTATACATTAAGGTAGAAGATATTGGCATATTTTTCACTTCATGGAAAATCGGGAGAGTGCAAACATGACTGTTAAATCTGCAGAATGTCATACGTTTCCATACATTACAGTCTTATTTCAACTTTACACCTTGAGTGTTTTCAAATCTGCATGATGGGGGCTCCTCAGCCAGATACCAATGTTAGTGAAGCCTGAAATGAAAGGCAAATTGTCTAATTGTGTTTGTGAGCCTAAAACAAATAACTGTGCCAGGAGTTTATTGCAGAAGATATATTTACTTCTTTTTTCCTGCTCCAAGTAAATCATTTATCACACTGGAATCACATCTGCTTGCAGGTATTGTAGGTAACCTTTGTTTTAGATACACCCATTAGTACCAGGACCAAATTGGTGGACCTAACTGGATGCTGATTGTAGGGGGTTTTAGGTTTCTTTTGCAAGCGCTGTCAACTGTCAATAATAGTGTCAGAAGTAGAGTATAGAAGAACAGAGAACAGAAAATAAAGTAATTACTGATACATTATTGCAATACAAGCAATTACCATGCAGTTGCACTTACAAATCTGTCAGGTTCTGATGCGAGATTTGGTATATGCTCCAGGCTAGGCACTACACATGCAACTTGGTGACAGGGGGCTTTCCTTTCACTGTCTCCACCTCCGCCCACAACCCTGTACCTCAGTAAACTGAACTGCAAGAAAACAGGACATAGGCTACTCACATCTTTTTTTCCCCCCTAAAAGAGCAGACGTCTGACTGTGTTCATTGTGATTCAAAGTTGCCAGGAGTGTTCTTGCCTCACGGGTGGTGTAATACCAAACCTTTTACAGGCAATCATCACAAATTTATTCTGAAATCCTTGCAATTCTGCAGTTGACATTTAAATTATCCATGTGTGTTCATATATTTTTTATTCCTTTATATGGCTTGTGTGTTGATTCAGTATGCAAAAAAAAATATTCAGTATGCAAGCAATACAGTACAATTAACCTTACCTTAAAGATGGGTATCTGTAATGGTGAGCAGCAGGGAGTAGTCAAGTGCAATGGTTCAAATGAAAGGAGTTTAATGAACACTTACACAAAACAAAATGAGTCAAACAGTGAGTAGCCATACATAGCTCTCAGTCATAGCCTGGTACAAACAAAATGACCAACAGGGAATTAACAAAACCAAAGAAAAGAAATACACTTACTATTGAGGGGATTAAATCCAGGTGTGAACGGGTTACACAAACAAACAGACGATCCATAGGTTGACAATGAGGTATTGGATACATTTCTGCGATAAATAGAAAATCAGGCACGCTGTCAGTGGGGAATGTACCACTGACATATGACTATGCCTGGACGAAAGCTTGACAGTATCTGGGACCCGACCCATGCAAACAGTCATGCTGACATTTCCTGTAATGGATTCTAGCCATGAGATTTGGCACCTGTCCTGAATCCGATTTCATATTTCTGTTTTCCCCCGGACGTTTGAACATTACTTCATCCTCATACAATGGATTGTACAGGTCCTTCTCAAGAAATTAGCATATTGTGATGAAGTTCATTACTTTCCATAATGTAATGATAAAAATGAAACTTTCATATATTTTAGATTCATTGCACACCAACTGAAATATTTCAGGTCATTTATTGTTTTAATACTGATGATTTTGGCATACAGCTCATGAAAACCCATAAATCTCAAAGAATTAGCATATCATAAAAAGGGTCTCTAAACGAGCTATTAACCTAATCATCTGAATCAACTTATTAACTCTAAACACCTGCAAAAGATTCCTGAGGCTTTTAAAAACTCCCAGCCTGTTTCATTACTCAAAACCGCAATCATGGGTAAGACTGCAGACCTGACTGCTGTCCAGAAGGCCATCATTGACACCCTCAAGCAAGAGGGTAAGACACAGAAAGAAGTTTCTGAACAAATAGGCTCTTACCAGAGTGCTCTATCAAGGCACCTCAGTGGGAAGTCTGTGGGAACGAAAAAGTGTGGCAAAAAACGCTGCACAACGACAAGAGGTGACCGGACCCTGAGGAAGATTGTGGAGAAGGACCGATTCCAGACCTTGGATGACCTGCGGAAGCAGTGGACTGAGTCTGGAGTACAAACATCCAGAGCCACCGTGCACAGGCCTGTGCAGGAAATGGGCTACAGGTGCCGCATTCCCCAGGTCAAGACACTTTTGAACCAGAAACAGTGGCAGAAGCGCCTGACCTGGGCTACAGAAAAGCAGCACAACAAAACAACAACAAATTTTGCATGTCATTCGGAAATCAAGGGGCCAGAGTCTGGAGGAAGACTGGGGAGAAGGAAATGCCAAAATGCCTGAAGTCCAGTGTCAAGTACCCACAGTCAGTGATGGTCTGGGGTGCCATGTCAGCTGCTGGTGTTGGTCCACTGTGTTTTATCAAGGGCAGGGTCAATGCGGCTAGCTATCAGGAGATTTTGGAGCATTTCATGCTTCCATCTGCTGAAAAGCTTCATGGAGATGAAGATTTCATTTTTCAGCACGACCTGGCACCTGCTCACA
>JACXGM010019459.1:0-18452 GCA_016801145.1 Umbra pygmaea
GCAAGATAGCACCAGGGAACGTTTGCGCCGGAACACGCCTCTTCTTTTCGCTGAACCGCCCTACGAACGCAAGTTCATTCCCTAATTTACCGACGCGCGTCTGTGGAGGGAAAAGTCCCATATGCGTCGGTTGTAAGATAGGAATGATACATGCGTTGGTGTAAAAAGTCAATTGCGCCGGGTGTAAGATAGGGCCCCTTGTGTGCAGATCGGGCGCCTGTTAATTCAATCGTGGAAGTACAGTTGGTGAATATAATCATCCCATACATGATCTGACTAAAGGCTTCCGTGTTGGATGAGCAGTGCAAAAAATATTGGCGACTTGGCGGCATGTGGTTGGATGAACCATGTGCCATCCCACAGATCTATCCAAGGAGCTCCCGTGCTGGTGACAAGCCAGGGATAAATACAAAAATAAAAAAAGCTCTGTAGTAATACAGATGTCCCTTCACAGCAATTGGGGAATACACAGCTGATATGGTCCTAACAGCTAATTTCACACTTAATTGTACACCTAAATAGCATGAGTCAATTTTATTTTCAAGTTGATACTACATTTTCACTATTGCTGCTATGAGTGCTATCTAACTTAATATATAGAAAACTCTTTGTTCACTCAGTTGTAAGCTAAACACTATACACTTTGCAGTGTTTATTTTTCCAATTGACCAGGAACGAGGTCACGACCTTGTTGTGCCTCCACAGTGTTTGTCAATGGGCACGCAGCGGTCCATCTTTTATATAAATTATGAATTTTAGGCTTTGCTCTTGTGCAGTGGTGCCCCCAGAAATCTTTATTTTTTTGTATTTTTGTATGATTTTATTGTATTATAGGGCTCAGCTGCAAAAGAGACATAAGTAAAAAAATATTTTTGTAAGGGGGGCCACTGGAGGAGCTAAACGTGTCCCCCCTGGCCACCCCTTGGGGGTGCCCCTGCTCCCATTTGTAACAAAGCACTGCATCGTGTAGGGAACAATTGTCCCATAAAAATAATTCTGTATTTTTTTTTCAAGTATTACAACATTTGTAAGCTGGTCACTTAAAGGGAAAAGTAGTTCCTTTGTGACAGATACAAATAGCATCTTTAAAGGGGTTTGTAGACTTTTGCGCCCTTGGGACCGGCTCTACTTTCTCTTTCAGTGACCAACTAATAGCTTTAATAATCAGACATGCAAACTCGCAAGGGTTGGAAAAGGTGACACCAGGCTGACCCGCCTGACTGGGATGGGGGGCTTTTAAAATTTGTTTACTTTTCATTTTCACACACTGCTCTGTCTCACACCAGTACAAATTCTCCCATTTACACAAATAATCTCTGTCAAACACCTTGTCAAACATACCAATCCAATACAGTAAAAACCCAGCCCTCTCCATTGGCTACAAAACTAGAATTCTAACCTAGCGGGAACACCAGGATATTCTTTATTTATTTAAATATAGCATAAAATTACCTTAATTTGACAACAATATAATTTTATTTTGAATCATTTATATTCTGCTGACCCCATCAGCTAATATTTTGCCTGATCTTTCAGTAAGCATAACTGTGATTGCTATACAAATACATTTTCTGATTAGCTACTCAAAACATCCCGGAACATGATTTGTGTACATATGTAAATCTATATATCTCGCAAAAGATGGGAGTTCTTTTCTAAAAAAGATAGTTAGATAGTCATTAACCTATTGTAGCTTCATTCGGGTAATGCACTAAAAGGTGAGTAGTATCCTTGGAAAACAAAAACATTGTTAGATGGGACAATAAACCCTAGAGTGCTTATGAGGAAAACACTGAGTTTTGCTTGAAAATTCTGCACCAACTGGATGTGTAATAAAAGCACTGCATATTTTATTGAGTCATTGTCCCATTGACATTGCTTTTATATATTTTTAAATATCAATAAATATACAGTAGCTTTTGCAGCTTTTGGAAGCTGGTCACTGAAAGAGAAAGTAGCCGCCCCATTAAAACCATATTTCCAATCCTACAATAACAATTTTATAGGATGGTTCCAAATCTGACTCAAATCTGTCCATGAGAGGGCAGGGGAACTGCCAGTGAAGAAGTAAAGTGTTACATGCAAATGTTAACAGCAGCTCCTTGACGTTGGTTTCATTAACACCTTTAAGACTTGACCCCTTGTTCTTTAATCACGTACATTTTGTAAGGGTTGTTACCCTAGTAATAGAAATGCTATACTCACGAAGTATAACTAATTATATTTTTTTTATGATCAGGTTGTCCTTCCTGTAGAATTACCCTTGTCAACAATGCCAGGAGGTGGGGATCAACATAAATCAGGAACAGAGTAATGCAGGCACCTATCACACCAACAACTCACACTAGCTGCACAGCAAGGGAAATTATGTAAAATAGAGGGTGCAATGGAACTGGAAGAATTAGCCACAGGGGGTGTCACTGCATATTTTATAAACAATAGGCAAAATTCAAATGGCAGTTGAAGAGGAGTGGCACTTTAGGCAACAACTGCTGACTTGGTGTAGAGTTTGAAGAGGAGATGCTGGCCTGAGCTAACAACTAACCATTGTTTCCAAAATGCCATGAGTCCAGACAGACTGTGGGCTTAATCTATACCCTGAGACCAACTGGATCCTCTACTGCCACTTATACAGCTTTCCACATGAAACCAGTCTGACATTACCTTCTGCTAAGGTGTTCCTACTGGGGATACTTTAAAAGACCAAATGAAATGGAGTGAGGCAAGAGAACGCTTAATAGGCTCAGGGGTTCATAACATCCACTTTAGGACGAAATCCAATCATACATTAGTGTCTGCACTCTGAAAGTTTATGGCTATTGCACTGCTAAATGCCAAGGAAGCGTTGTTCAGTCGGCAATAGTCATTTGTACAACTGGTGAGGTCAATATACGTAAAATACAGGTCGTTAAGCATACAATACAGACTGGAGGGCCGAGTGGAGTGTTTATGCACTGAGGTCCGAGAGAGTGGAGCCTGGACAGGAGGTCTTAAATAGCTGAACCAAATCATTTGCATGATCACTCATTCTAGCCATGTTTAGATTTTGAATTTTTATTTTTTTCCATTACATAACAGTCGCTGGATGTACTGGGAAATATGTAAATACTGTTTATTATGTTGCCTCGTGTTATACGTGAATGCAAACCAGCTGATCCTCCATTTCAAGATAGTTAATTTAAACAAAAGAAATTAACAAAGAAGTGGCCAGAGTATGTGGCAATACACTTTAAATAAAAAAACTAATTTTTCCACAATTCATGAATATCTGAAATAGGAATTTTCTGAAGACACAACAAATGTGTGTTCAGATAAGGAAAGGTAGATTTACACAACCTTACTATCGAAGCATGTTGAATATATAGGGTTGTAGGGGGGTGCCGTATGGTTGAGAACATGGAGGCTGTTCGCGTTATAAGCAGACATGTTCATCATCAAATGTGCAGTGGGAGTTTCCAGCAGACAAATCCCTGGCAGGACAAAAGGCAATCACGTAAAATAAGAGACGTTTTAGTGCTGATGATGGCGTCTTGTCTCATTTCTAGAGACCGACTGACACTACGTTGTCAGGGCTCAGCAGATGCCAAATAATTACTCATTGTTTTTATGCTAATCCTCCAAATAACACCAATTCTTTGGCATGAATTCTGTTCTGAGGGTATTTGCTACACTTTCTTTTAGAGCAGAATTAACTATTGTACAGTAAATGCGTAAATCTAACCTCAACTAATGCATTCGCCTGAGTGTGTTCAGAAGCTAGTTTGGAGACCAAATATGCATATTCAGTGATGGGTGCCACACTAGAGCAGGGATTCCCAATCACCAATGTCACGCTCACAACGCATGCTGATTGGGTGGACTGAACACCAATGATGTCTGACCTTCCAACCTCAAGAGACATTTGTGCAATTACTGACATTCTGCCTAAAAACATCCATAAGCAATGCATGAGTATATGGTAATTGGATGGGATTGAAATTGCATATGAATGATTTTATAGCACATTCACTAGCTGCGAGTTAAATTATCAGTTTGAACTTAAATGAGGGGAGTAAATATATTACACAAATAATTGTCAAATAATAAATAATAATAAAGAGTCAAATAATTGAAAATGCTCTTTGTTAATTTAGCCAGCATTAGGGAAATCTCCCATTGATTAAAGCATGGTGGTGCAAAATGGTTTCAAAGTAATATTTGCTTGCTTATAGTAGAAAATGAGCTTTGCTCCGTGGAAAAATGGAGCTGACTCACTATAGTTTAGCCTGGTCTATAAATGTAGAAATACATTAAAGAGAGATATGCTGGTTTTTGTTGTTTGTGTATCAGGTGCTATTAAAATATTTTTGTGACAGTTGGACTGGGCAATCAACACAGTGCCTTTCTTAAATTCTTTAAAAGAAATGTATACTATAAAAGAAGAATATTGTATTTCTGATTTAAGTACCGGTAGCATCCTATACTGCACAATAAGAGGAAGGATCTGAATCAACAGACCTCAAGCAAAAGTTACAATATCCCACAGATGTGGCCACACCCAGATTGCTCTGCTGTGAGATTTCTTTTCCGACAAAAGATACAGTATATTGTAGCTTTACAGTAATGAAACACAGTACACGAGAGACTACTAGGAACAAGAGAAAGTTCTGAGTTCTGACACAGAATAACAGCTAATTTCAACAGGAGACTGTAACTGTATTTGCCTTGACATGTTTTAATCTCAAACCCTGTCTTTTCTCTGTTGAGAAAAGGAACAGTCTGTTAAAAACACAAGTAATGGAACAGGTTCTAGATATGTACCGGGTCTGGCAAGTGAACATGAAGGACATTAGAAAGCAAGACTTCTTACTGGGTGCTACTCAGAGCATCCTTCTGTATTAGAGAGAGGTATGATGCTGTATCATCACTACCACTAATCTCATCAAAGTAACCTACATGTATGGAAGGTCTGGTGGAAAAAAGTAGCAAACTTGGCCTTCATTAGGTGTAGTGCAGCCATCTCACAGTTTCATTTTAGCGCTGAACTAGCTCACCTGATTCAAGCATGTAAGGGTTGATGATAAGTTGACAAGTTCATTCAGGTAGCTCTAGGATACAGCTAATATGGCAGGACTGGGGGGGTCCCCCAGGAGAGGTTTGAGAAGCACTGGAGCGGTCTAAGCTCCTGACTCAGGGGCACGCATGTTCCCAGGCATTAGGTTAATTTGACCAATCACCTCCCATGACCTCTTCCCCCATTTGTCTTGTTCACCAAACCACCAATCACCATGTAGTGCATGAATTTGCCCCAGAGCCTTGGCAGTTGCTGCTTTATTAAAATGGTTGTATATCAACAAATGTCAGATATACTGCTCATTGAAGCACACACATCTTAGTGGTGAAATGTAACAGATCTTGAAAATGTTGAGTGGTTGATTTAATCAGAAACATTGAGGGTGAGTGTTCTTGTTGCTAGGTAATATGCTTAGATTCATGGGAGGAACATACCAAGGGAAAAACCTGCAAAAATTCAATGACAATGAACACATTACTGAAAAGAGCGCTCCCATAGATTTCTAGGGTCGCTCCCACCAAGGCTGTGTCAGGCTTTTATGTGTTACAGCCTGTGGAGGAGGGGACTTCACTACAGATGAGACCTGAAGGAGGCAGAGAAGCAGTGTGGATAGAGAGTCTGAAAGAAAGGGACAGACAGTAGTTCATGTATGCAAACACTAACGGTCAAAACTTTTATAACACCCAGGATTTTACAAATGTTTTGATAAAAATGTATACTTTCATTCACCAACGTGGCAATTAATTAATCAGACATTATAGTTAAAACATGACTAGTTTCATAATTTGGACACTAAATTAATGGCTGCTGAAAATCTGGCGTTACAATTGTACTCTGATTTATTAATAATTAATATTGTTTATATACTATAGTACAGTATAGTATAGTTTAAGTACTATACTACCTGGAGGACACAAACAAAACACACACACTTGCTTATTAACCAATAAAAGCAACTGTTTGGATAATTAATATAGTGATGTGTCAATAAGTCTTAATAGAAGCATATTTACTGGTGAAGAAAAACCAAAGATGAATGGACATCCAAACATATTCTCAGTTTAGAAAACAGAAATGTTATTTACTTAATGAATTCAAGTTACTTCAAGACTTGACTTGCAATACAGCAATCTTTATCACCTCCTTAAAGAAGAGCTTTACATTAGTTAAAATGGCTGCCTGATTCAACCATACTGGGGAATTAAGAAAATAATTACTTGGTCACAAGGGATTCACTGCTGTACTGTAAAACAAAAGGCCTTCAATGCCTCATGTTTTTTCCAGTGCCCGCTAAAACTGTGCCCCTTTGATAACCACCAAAGGACATTTGTGTCGAGTCATTAAATCATGGGCGACAGGGTCCTACACGATTTGTCATCTGCTTCATTACATTAGATCTCCCCAAATCAAGTCCAATCAGCTTAGCATACAGTGTCACTATATCAGTATAATGTATAACATCAAAGATTCTTTGCACTATGCGGAGAATTTGTTACCAACATTACCAAAACTATAACACACTAGTGACAGTTCTATTAGCCATATGATGTCACACTATCATGCTTTCTGAGTTTGAGTGATTGAAAACAACATTCCGTACTAAAAATGAGTACCAGTTATCAGGATAAAGCTATTTAATATTAATCCAATGACATAATAACATTCAGTTTAATCTAATCTCAAATGACATATTCCTCTCAGTGTCCACATAAGTGATACAGTAGCATGCCAGTGTTTGATAGATTGAGAATATACTGGATTGGATGCATCATTGCTTTCTGTCATTATTCCAAAACAAACATTTCTGGAAAGCTTTCTGGACACCATTGTGGGTAATTCTTTCTTAATTTGAGACTAGTATTCATTATGTACTGTAGAGGTATGTACTGTAGATGCAGTGTGACAACCATCAATGAGGTTAGGACTAGCTCTCTTGCAAGGATGCTATGCCTGGCTCTGAGTGTAATAATAAATCACTAAAGATGTACAAGATGTACTTAACACACAACTATTGAGTTGGTTGGTGTGCATTGGTATGACAGGCCATTTCAGAGATTTACTTGGATGTCACTTACAATGCTTCAAGCAAGATTCTATCTACATAGTTTCTCCCTGGCTGAATCAAAGACATACCTATACTCTGGGTACAGATTCAAACAAAAAAGTTTAATGTAAATTCTTAGTGTAATCAAAATTACTACAGAACAAAAAGCCACAATGTGCCAACTTGATTATTTAGTTTTGAGTAGATTTAAACAGCTCTGGAAAAGTGGCCACTGCAAAATCATTAGTGTCTCTGGTTTTACAATTGATAGGCATGTGTTTGGGTAAAATTAACATTTATCAACTACTCACAATATTGCCCCAAAAAAAAATATTGTCATTCATAGCATTTATTTGCAAAAAATTCAATTGGTCAAAATAACAAAAAGGTCCAGTGTTGTTGTGACCTCGAATAATGCAAAAAAATTAGTTCATATTATTAATTTTTCAATAACACAACACTAATGCATTAACTTATGACGAATTGAGAAATCAATTTTTTTGGTGGAATAATAATTATTGTATAACAATAATAATAATAATAATAATAAGCTTTCAAGCATCTTGGCATGCTCTCCACCAGTCTTTCACATTGATGTTGTCAGAAGGTTGCCAGTTCGATTCCCGACTGAGCCAAATGTCATTGTGTCCTTGGGCACAAAATGTTTGGTGTCTTTATGCCACTACTCATGCCAAAATTCAAGCAGCCCAGCTTTGTTTGAAGGCTTGTGACCATCCATCTTCCTCTTCATCACACCCCAGAGGTTTTCAATGGGGTTTATTTAAGATGAATATGCAGTGCAGTGGTCTCTTATTTTTTTCCAGAGCTGTATATAAACTCCAATGAAATGGGGCTATGACAGACTTACAGATTTCATTATTGTATAGCAATTGTTAAGCGCTAAGAAATATCCTCCTTCAAAGAAAATCATAAATCATTGTAATGGTAGAAGACAAAGATTTCTGAATGGCAGAAATTAATTTGCATTGAAGATTAGAACACCTTTTGAATACCAATTTTCTCAGATGTCTGCTTTACTTTCCACTATGGTTTCTGTGACACCAAATTAATTTAGCAAATTTTCCAACGAATACTGTATATTAATCTCTTTATTCCATGTAATGTTGTCATCCATGAACTTGAAATGTTCTCTTTCTGAAAAATATTGTACAATGTGAATTACAGTGAACTATGACGCACAGTATAATTAGTGATTCTTCAGTAACAAAGTTAATTCAGAATACAGTCAAACACTCAGATTAGCACATAAAGCTGTGTTCAAACAATATGAAACCTCACTGAGCTATGAACCTGAGTAGAGGAAAGGACAGCCTGGGAGTATGATTTCTCTATCAGCGATGAGGTAGACTTTCTCTGAGATACAAAACTGCTGGGAACATCAGATTTTTTATTTAAAACAATCTATAAAGAAAAGCAAATAAGATCTTCATGAAAACAAACGTAGGAGCTTCAAATGTTCTGTGTTGTCTTGTCCTATACTGTAGGGATTAATTAAATGTTCCTCTTAAAATATAGACTAACTGTCGCCATGGATTTAGCCAACATATTTGGAGGTTGTATCCCAAATGACCCACTTTCCCTCAGACTTCCATTACATTTTCTTGCATACCTCCACCATTTGCACAAGTGCAAAGTAGCTGAGGGATTTAAGATGATCTAGTGTGTATGGTCTACTGATATCCTCCAGTGGAACGATGGTCCAATAAGTGTGCAGCGAAGCAGACACAAGGCGCAGTTTGGATGATTTCTCACAAACCTACAAGATATACGTACCTAATGGTATGATACTTATATTTTGTATGTTGGATTTCTAGACTTTACACACGTTAAAAATGAAATACCTTCTAAAGATAATGTTTACCTGATAACTGAGGTTAACATCTTGTAAACTGACAGGAGGGATTTCTTAAGTTGATTTTTCATTGATGAAAAGAGGTGTCCCAATGTTGATGGGTGAATAATGCAAGTGAATAATATTTCAAATACTTTGAGATATTTTACAGGAAGAAAAGAAAACCTAAATCTAAAAAAATGTACAGTGATTATGGAATAAAAGTGTTTCATAACATTTACTAACGAAATTGTTTGCTTCAAAAAGCACTTTCTAACATGCAGAATGTTAGTGTTCAACAGACACCAGAGCAGCCAAACTCTGTGTTTACAATGAGCTTTTGATAGTGTACATCATTTACTTCTTGGCCATATGTTTAAGGGTTTTTTGTTCTGTTTCATATTTCATTACTCAGGTCATGTGAATACATGTTAAAATACTCAGTTGCCAGTGAAGTTAACAATTGATGTGTAAGTGACATTTAGAGTACAGACATTTCAAAGCTCTAATGAGAGCATCCTGAGTTGTTCCAATCAGTGTATGTGACATTTGCCTGTCAGAGACCCAGTGACACAGCGTCAGACAGAGGACATCTAGGGGTGGTGAGCAGGTGGGAACACAGTGACTCATGGTCATCTAGGTCACCCACAGTGTCCTTCTGTCTGCAACAGTCCACCAAATGTCTGCAGCAGTCCAACAATCACACTCTGGCATGTCACCCGAGAGCGATGCTCTACCCAGCATAGAGGCTGAGACTAATCCAAAACAATCACTGAAACCTTGAGCGTTTTCCGTCAAATGCTGCTCTCAACCTCATAATAACCAACAACAAACCCAGAGGGACAGATCTGGCCTTTTCTTTTTCCTGTTACACTCTATGTTAGAAAGAAAGAGAGAAAGAGAGAAAGAGAGAAAGAGAGAAAGCAAGGATGGAGAGAAAGAGACAACTGAGGAGGAGAAAGGTAGCTGAAGAGATGGATATCGGCTTTACTCTTAATCCTGCCTGTAGAGATGCTCAAAAGAAACAGACGCAGCTTCCCTCATCAAAGCGTGCCCTCAAAGCACCAGTACTTCTCACAAAACAGCGCCGTGAAACTATAGCACCGAGCCCTGAGCAAAACAGATACCTGCACCACTCTCCCACACAGCTTGATTATATAAATCATATTTGGTCAAGTTGTGCAAACATCCTTGGCCGTCATGCGTTCACATATCATCTGCACAGAAATATTGTTTTAATATAATATAATAAGTATTAACATTGAAGTTGACATGGCCTGCAGCCCTCATTTCATTTCAAATCTGTAATCTGAGTCATCTAAATCAATCAATCATTTAAACCTTGAGATTATTATTACCAAACACTGCCGATCACACCTAGTCTGGCTATCACCAGACCAAGCTCAATCTTTTAAGATTGCATAATAGTCTGGGGGAGTCTGCTCTGTATTTTCTACTGCACAAGAGGCATAGTTCAAATTACTCTGTACGCAATTGTAGTATGAATGTATGAATGTAAAGCTTGCAATCGCTTTTCTATCGTCATTGTGTTAAACACGCCAATAGCGCACCAGGTGGATAAGCAGATTTGTAACAGAAGCATGATAGAAAAATGTACATGTTTCCAGCCTGAGCTACAGGGCAAAATCAAATCGGCCGGCAGATCGTGCTGGGTTTACCCAGTCTAACTGCCACCAGATTTTGCACATAAACAATTTAATTACTCCTTTTCAAATGCGTTTGGATTGCCATCTGTGTTTTTCCTAATGTAATATGATGTACCTTATTACAACCAAGTATAAGCAATTGTGTCAGACCCTTCGTTTGCCTCAGGAGAGATGAGACAGTGTGGATGGAGCCCCACAGTCCAAACTCACCGCAGTAGAGGCAGAAGCTCTTCCTGAGCAGCTTGCTATCCCCTGTTCCTATCTGGATCTTTTTCCACCCTCCTCTTTTTGGACTAAATCTAGTACCAGAGGATCATACTGTTAGTACACTATAGTACAGTGTTATTAATATCTTCATTACGTACACCTTGCTAGTACCACGTTGAACCCCCTTTCACATTCAGAACTGTTATAATTCTTCATGGCATAGATTCAACAAGAAACATTCCTCTGAGATTTTGGTCCATATTCACATTATTATATCAGGCAGATGCTGCAGATTTGTCAGCTGCACAACCATGATGTGAATCTCCCGTTCCACCACATCGCAAAGGTGCTCGATTGGATTGAGATGTGTTGACTGTGGAGGACATTTGAGTGCAGTGAACTCATTATCATGTTCTAGAAACCAGTTTGAGATGACGTGAGCTTTGTCACGTGGTGCGTTATCCTGCTGGAAGTAGCCATTTGAAGATGGGTACACTGTGGTCATAAAGGGATGGACATGGTCAGCAACAACACTAAGGTAGGCTGTGGCATTAAGACATACAAGCTCAATACTGTTGTGTATGTATATGCAGTGTTCGTTCTGTGCATGTCTGTCTGGTTCCTACAGGTGCTGTCATTCAACTAGAGCTGGGCGATACGGAAAAAATCTAATATCACAATATTGTTGACCAAATACCTCAATATCGATATTGCGGCGATATTGTAGGGTTGAAAGTTGGTGCTTATAAAGAAATGTTTACACAATGAGATTTTTGAATAATATTCATTGATGTGTATATAAGAACTAAGTGGGGTAAAGGCAAATCATAGAAAAGCTAAAACAGTCCGGTAAATTCAGATAATTACATCAATTTACTGTAATCCAGCCATTAAAACCAGGAAAAGGTAACACTTTTGTCTCACGATATGCAAAATCTAAGACTATAATCAGTCTAATATCACAATATCGACATAATATCGATATATTGCCCAGCCCTACATTCAACTGCTGAGTAAAGGTGATGAGGCTCATTCTTGGCTCCGTCCCTCATTAAGACTGTCAGCTGCTGCCTGTTTGGACCGCATCAAAATACCCTACAGCATTGGCGTAGGAACCAGGGGGGACATGTCCCCCCAATATTGGAAAATGCTGCATGTGTCCCACCCAAAATATTAGCCTATACCGCAGGAACAAAAACTGTTTTTTATTTTGATAGCGCGACAAAGAAGATACAGTATCCTTCCCATTTCATGCTGTTTGAATAATCACCATTCGCCAATCACCAGCTTCTTATTCTTCAATTTTCACCTATAGTCGGAGCATCTGATTGGTAGAGAGAAGTTAACATTACACTACTAGGAACATAAAAATACCGGTGCGCACCAATGACAGTTTATGAACCTCAACTTTGTATGAGGTAAATCTCTGTCAAGCGGTTGAAGTAAGCAAGGTTTTTAAAATAGAATTATGGATAAGAGGCTTATGACGATTAAATTAACAATGTAATTTTGAATGGCACGTGTGTTATGCTTTGCGAGAGGAGCTACGTTAGATAGCTAGCCACATAGCTGGCAATCGATTTCTCTGTGTTAACCTTAGCAAAAGTAAAGTGTTCTGTCATCTAACTTAAGCTTAATGCCACCCCACAAAAAATAAAAACCATCATCAAGTGTCATCAGGAGAATGCTTGGGCCAGTGCTGCCGTTACATGTCCTCGAGAATAGGCATAATCTTACATCTTCAACTGACTTTGAAATTTGCAGGCAGTCGTGAGTAATCTCCCCCTGGCATTCGTCACGGTGCCACTAGTGTAAAAGCGCAAAAGGCCGAGCTCGAATTTCCAGGTATGTCCCTCTTTGGCTAATGTATTTTCAAAGATGGAGGCATAACATGGTTGCCACAATTTGAGCGGCACCATTGTATGTATTGTGAATGGAAAATGATATGCTAACGAAAATACTTACACATGAATTAGCACATATTTTAGAATTTTTTTTTTTTTTTGCTAAGAATCAACTCAAATAAATACACAGTGTAGCTTTAAGTAACAGGTGGAGGGTATGAGGTGAGGTCTAAAAAGGAATTAATTATGAAAATGTGAAAGTTTGTGCCTTTTATAAATGTTCCACATACAGAAAAGGCCAAGATAAACATAACTGGTCATATAGAAGTCCAGTGTTACTTTGTTTGCAATATAATATAGGCTACAATTGCTAATTAGTAGAACAGTGATGCAGCCATGAAAGAGACAAAAGGAGAGGCAGGTGGCACTGCAGGGTGTGAGGTTTTAAAATGTATTCATGATTGTAATGGATTAAACCCAAAGATGGAGGTTGAGTTGCTGCCTGTTCAAGGCAAGTTCCTCAATCAATAAAAAGAAACAAGGACGTAGGAACGGGGGGGCGGGGGCACATATCCCCCCAATGTTACAGACAGGCAATGTGGTTCCCAGCAATAATAAAAACAATTTATGAAAAATATATGGTGTATCCCCCCCAATATCAAAGTCTTCCCTACAGTATTGCTCTCTCTCTCTCTCTCTCTCTCTATCTCTGTGAGGTGACCGGTGTATTAGTATGTGTGGCTTGGGGCTAGTAGTTTGCTGTCAATCTGTGTGCTTAGTACTTTGTGTGGATTAGAGTGAGTGTGTGAAAGCCTGTTGTGTTAATTTATTGACTTGGGACTTCATTTGTTAAGCATAGAAAATTATATTGTTACCTTGTATTGTGCTAATTATATTGTTAGGTATATTTTTAACCCTCTTTGTTTCGACATTCCTCCCTGGGGAAGGGGGACTCATTGGGAGTGTGTAGACAGAGTGCACCAGTGGGCATAGATCACACATAGGATAACCTCTGCGTCTATACACACTAGGTAAGATCTGGGAGGACCACCCACTGTATTTTGGTTAGGGCACATTGTTGTGGGCCAGTTTAGTTTAAGTTCTGTGTTAGGTAGTTAGGACAGGTGGGCTTTATACTTTTACTTTCTTTGCTTTAGTTTTGTCAGGCCCCTAATTTACAATGTGGTTAAAGAAAACAAATTTAAAAGTTGTACATTTTGTGTCAGTTGTGCTTACTTGCACCCACATCTCCATACCTTTCTCTCCTCTGAGGGTCATTGAGCATTGGATTGTCACGGTCCCCTTCCTCCTGGGAGGCGTACATAATATTAACTGACAGGATGAGTACACGGTGTGGTCTGCTGCTGCTGTAGCCCATCTGCTTCAACGTGTTGTATGTTCAGAGATGCTCTTTGGCAAACCTTAGTTGTAGTAAATAGTGATTGAGTTACTGTTGCCTTTCTATCAGCTCAAAACAGTCTGGCCATTCTCTGACATCAACAAGGCATTTTTGCTCAGAGAACTGCCGCTCACTGGACATTCTCTTTTTCTGATCATTCTTTGTAAACCCTGGAGAGGGCTGTGTGTAAAAACCCCAGTAGATCAGTACTTTATGAATTACTCAAAAAATGCCATATGGCACCAACAACCATTCCACTTTAAATCAACTTTCTTCCTCATTTTGATGCTTGGTTTGAACTTCAGCAGATCGTCTTGACCACGTCTACATGCCTAAAGGATTTGACTTGCTGCCACATGATTGGCTGATTAAATATTTGCACTAACGATTAATTAAACAGGTGTACCTAATGAAGTGTATATGAGTGTATATTATCTAAATGGCAAATTGGAGGCTATTTGCAATGTTTTTGTTAATTTAGAAGAGGAAGCTGTGGAAAGCAGCTTTAAATAAGCCCCATCAAATTTCATGCACGCACTGCATAATTTGACCGTCATTTATTTCCTGTGAATGAATAAATACCTCAGCCTCCACAGACTTCTGTCATACAAATTGCAAAGCCTTCATAAATTTACTACAGCATCCATTATCGTACTGCATATCCACTTAAAAAAATGGCCTCATCTGCTGTAATTATCAATCCTCAGCAAAAAGACCTGGCTGAGTCAGGGCTTTTTCTGACTTGGCAGTTGAATGCTATGATTCCTTGCTGATGAAGATCTATATACGAAGAGATTTGAAAGGTCAATAATCTGTCAGATATATCTTACTCAGCTATTGCATTACTTAACCATAGAGCAGGATTCTCAAACCTACTGGAACAAAACACAAACGGTATCTTGACCTTGCAATACCAACCCAACTAGCAGAATGTGATTGCCTCCTAAATCACAGGTGTTAACCTGGTTCCACAGAGGCCCTAGTGTATGTTGGTTTTCACTCTTTTACCTGACTGATTGATTAGGTCACGAAAGCCCCTATTCCATTACAGGACCGTACCGTGCCATACCACACATATACTGCTGGAGAGCGTACCGTACCAGTCTTTTGAGGACAAACATACCTAGTACTTGTCCAGAATGAAGCAAATTGATGGGTGGGGTTGCGAACTGATAAATATCCGTTGGTTTCTTTACTTGAATTGATGCATTTCCTTGAGGATTCTCTGCAAAGAAACCAGACAGAAGTCCAACAAGATCGGCCCCCTCAGCACTCTCTGTTAGGCGGGATGTCCACTGAACACATCAGATTTTATCGCACGTGACTTTTTACCGAATATAAGCGTCGGCATAGTCCGGATTTGACGCACATGTGCTTCCGCAAGGCACGGCCGTTACTATTGTGTTGTGCTACTCTTTCCATTGGGAACGTCAACTTCCAGCTGTAGAAAGGCACGGTGTCACAATGCACAAGTTGAAAAATTTGAACCTATGCGACACACCGATCGCACAGCATCGCAAGCCCGCAAGGCAAACTTATACAAACTTAATACTATATAGTATGCATAATCGAGACGCAGCGTAGGTCTTATTTGGGCACTAATTGAAAGGAAAGACCAAAACCTTGCATACACTGGGCCCTCCGGTGGAACCAGTTTGACACCTGTCCTAAAGTAAAACTTCAAAAGCAATGCTAAAGCCTTGATCACACCTGTACCTTCAAAGCGTTCCGGTAAACTAAAAGTTAATTTATTTTTAATAGAACACTTTGCTTGCCTTGCAGCTTTCATGCATTAAGTTGCATGCGGAATTGGTTTGGCGATAGTGGTTTGCACCTGTGAAATTTGGACTCTTGCACACATTGAGATGATACATGAAAAAGTTTGTGGATTGACATTGGAGGTATGATTGAGATGTAAAGGTCAAACTACACCAGAAACCTCATGTCCTTAAAGTCTCTGAAACAACTTCAAAATTTGAGTCACAAGTTAGGATCTCAAAGGGGCTGTCTAGGCATTTCAGGGACAAAAGGCAGCTACAGAAATGTTGCCTCCCATTCATTTGTAATTAAGTCACATGACCGTGTTCAGTGGTGGATTCAAGACAGCGCGAAGCTGGCATGAGGGGCACAGAAAAATAGAGATTTTATAATATGCAAATTGGAGAATTTCACTAGTCGGCATTGGACAGCAACCAATCAGAAAATGTATTACTCTGGTCTACGATATTACTTGTCACTCTGAAAATGTCCGGTGTGAACGGCATGTTAGCTGGCTAATATAATACCTCTTCATCAAATACACAAACACAACACTGGCTACCTCTACACTGTAGTTATTTTCTCCATGTAGCTATATACATTTTTCTATTCTGATTAACTTGGTTTATTTTCATAAACCTAGTAATTCCATATCCTTACCTGTGTTCATAAAGTGAATTGGCAACATAAAACTGCTAGCTAAATGGTTGGTGTTTTTACATTGTTGTCGCAACTGTAAAAGAAACATGAGCTAGTCAATGTAACCTTTCTGCATTAATAAAAAATAAGACATAGCAAACATGCCCAAAAATGGCCAGTGAATAGCGAACCAAATGTAGATACACTAAATGTATCTGTGGACACAGCTCATAATTTTACACTTGAAGTAAATTTTTCTAGTCAGTGCAACTAACTGCAGATAACTTTGTGATATATGGTTGTAATATAAACGTGCAACCGTTTTATATAATCATAAAATTATTATAAAAGAGTACTTCTGCACAGACTGTTGGTTATTGGTTTCAAAGCTTCTAATAAAACACAACAAATCTAAGTGGATGTTTCCATAATATGATTAACAATTGCTGAAAAGACAAGAGTAAGGCTAAATATGTCCTTGCTCCCCTGAATAGTAATACATTAATATAATGACTGCTACTGGTTGATATGTACATGTTGCTAATTGTTTCATCACTGCTCCTCACGAAGCAAAGCAGTTTTTGAAAAAGGCAATTTTCCATAAAAAAGACATCAATTTGACTTGTTTTTAAATACATCATTTACATAACCATAGCTTACTTGGATCATTCATAACTTGTTCATTTGTCTGCATGTGTGTCAGTAGAAAAGTGCAATGTTTAGATTTCCAAGAATTTTCCTTTAATTTCTACGAGCTGCATTGCATTATGCAGCCAGTACTTATTACAGAATGTAATAGAGCACTTTCAGAAAAAAAAACAGATTATATTGTAGGCCAGAGTATGTTGAAACAAAGATAACAAACAGGTGCTAATGATCAATGACAAAATGTGTAACTGAAAATATTTGAAGCCGAGCACTGCTAAGACTAATTACTGTGTGGTGTGTCACTGCAAGCTTGCAGTGTCAAGCAGCATTCCGAGGCTACCCTTTACTGCGATTAAGTGTTTTTTTATTCTGCCAGGGTAGTTAGCTTACTGCAAACCCCCTGTTGAATATTTGCCTTCATCTTGTTGTCCAGATTGTTAAAGTGAATGTTGCATTGCTGCAGAACGTGGATTGTTCAAATATGCCCTTGAGCCCAGTTGGGCCAAGCTAGGAGGGAAATCAAACTGCAAAATCATCTTGGCTGGTTGTATATTACACAAAGCAGTAACAGGACTGCATCGAAAGGCTGGCTCACTTCACAGGATGCAGCCAAGAGGAACAGATTGCTTCTGTCCATGGTCACAGAGGCAGACCTGAAAGGGCTCTTTGTTTCCCGTAGCGCTAGCCTGGGATGCATGTGGTCAGCCAGACTGGGATTCTCTGACTGGGTGCAGTTGGGGGGGTTCTTTGCTGAAGGCCCTTAACTCTCTTGCCAACCAACTCTCAGCCAAGGGCCTGGAGGTTCAGGAAGCTATGATGTCACGCAATACTGCAGAGGGGAAACCTCACCAGTCTATGATGTCATGTAATACTGCAGAGGGGAAACCTCACCAGTATATGATGTCACGCAATACTGCAGAGGGGAAACCTCACCAGTATATGATGTCATGTAATACTACAGAGGGGAAACCTCACCAGTCTATGATGTCATGTAATACTGCAGAGGGGAAACCTCACCAGTCTATGATGTCATGTAATACTGCAGAGGGGAAACCTCACCAGTATATGATGTCATGTAATACTGCAGAGGGGAAACCTCACCAGTCTATGATGTCATGTAATACCGCAGAGGGGAAACCTCACCCCTCTATGATGTCATGTAATACTGCAGAGTGGAAACCTCACCAGTATATGATGTCATGTAATACCGCAGAGGGGAAACCTCACCCCTCTATGATGTCATGTAATACTGCAGAGGGTAAACCTCACCAGTATATGATGTCATGTAATACTGCAGAGGGGAAACCTCACCCATCTATGATGACATGTAATATTGCAGAG
>JACXGM010019460.1:0-18388 GCA_016801145.1 Umbra pygmaea
GTTTCTTGGTCCCTGCTTAGTGGATAATGTTTCTTGGTCCATGCTTAGTGGATATTTGCAGTATGATTTCAGTGCAGTTTTTGGACTAGAATAACTGCTATGTTTGTGTTTTCAGGAAATGATGTATAGAATTACACAAGTTATTACAAAAGACCATCCTATGTTTTAACAAGTTTATCTCTTCAATAGACGTATACACCTGAAAGAACAGATGAAATAACATCATGAATTGAACATGTAATCATAGAACCTTCTATATATATTTTGGGAATCTGTTCAAGTTTTTTGTGTTGACTACTCAAAGAACATTTTAACAGAAGCTTGAACTAACAAGGTTAAATAATATTTCTTAGGATCCCCAGGCCTCCCAGGTAACGCTGGTCTTCAGGACCAGATCTCTGCTCTGAGGTGGATCCAGAAGAACATAGGTGAATTCGGGGGGGACCCGGGGCTGGTGACGGCTGGAGCTGAACGGAGTGGTGCAGATGTGGCCTGTCTCCATCTAACCTCTCCTTCACCTGCACTCTTCCAGCGAATAATGCTCATGGTGAGCTGACCTCTATCCATCACTGACTTTGTTTGTCCTAAATAGCATGTTGGACCCTATGGTATCGGCTAGGTGTGTGCTGGTGTCGGAAATGTTTTTCGTGCACTGCAAGGGGATAATGTGTACCGACAAAAACAAGATGTAGTCAAGATGTCTCTCCTGGCATCATGTACGTGTTGAAAATTGAAAGGGATGAGCTATAAAACGAAAAAGTTTATACACAACCCCATGTTAAAAAAAGCTGGAAAATAGCCTTACAACAGTCATGTTCTACGACCAACTACCGTAGAAAGGTGTCGACAGTTTAAAAGCGCATACTTTGCCAGGTTGGGCTTTGCCACCTTGGACGTATGACTTGCATCAGTATTCCTGCCCTTCTCAGTGTTCTTATTGTGACCAGAGCCCTCTTGAAAATAGTGTACTATATAGGGAGCAGAATGCAGCTTTTGTGTTCCTAAGCCCTTTGCAATTAATGCTAATAAAGGATCAGTTGTGTCAAATTTCAACACTGTGTACCTAACATACTGTCATACAGCAACATTTTGTACATAGCATACTGTCATAGAGCAACAATGTGTACATAGCACAGTGTCATATGGATCCTCCATGAGTATGGTGTAAAGTTTCGAGGAGTCAGGTTCACAGCTGTAGTAAGTTCTTTAAAATTACAAAATATTTTGGACCTCGAGCTGAAATTCAGACTTTACCAACAGAAAAGCATTACAGTAGCCGTGTTCTTCATTCAGCGTTTTTACACCGGTTATTGATTATGAAAACACAACTTTCACTTATACTTTTATTCTGGTTGAGAAGGTGTGCATGTAGTCCATCTTTTGCCATCCTATCCGTAGAGTCACTCCTTTTAAAGTGTTCGGGAAGTATTTTAAAGTGTTCGGGAAATACTTAAATGTTCAGGAAAATGACGTTAAGTGTTCAGGAAGTATTTTAAAGAGTTCAAGCGGATGGCTGTGTATACTCCCACTCATCCTGCTCTTCCTCCGGGGTACTGGGTTGAAGGCCATGCCGGGCGGGCACACACACGCTGCTCCTCGTCTTCCTCGCAAAGCCGCTGCTCTTCTTCCTGTCCTCCGTTCCAGCCAGGGACATGTAAGACAGCAGGCTGTGCCGCAAGCCGAAGCTGATTCCAGAGTCTTTGTTGGCAGGGTTGAGATTATGCTGGTCCATGAGCTCTGAGCTGTGGGCAGAAGAGATTGTGTCTACATTTAGAATAGACCGGATATAGCTAGATTGGTTTTGAAATTGGGATCGCGAGAAACTGGATAAGAGATTGTACTTCACAGGACTGGGCTTACATAATTACAATAATTCAGTAGCTAATGAATCTGGTTGTAATAAAGTGTTTTCCTGATAATTTTATTTCTCCTAATTATGAGAGTTTGTATGAAAGATGAGAGAGGAACATGTTCTTAGTTTCCCTCTTAGGCAAGGCAAGTACAGAGTACAGACTCTGTAGTAGATCAGATTGGAAGAAAACCAAACTTGATCAATAATAACATTTTTTTTCAAAAACTTTCTCCCCTCCCAATTGGTCTAATTTCCACTAACCCTGCTTTGTCACAAGCTCTGCAACTCCAACCAACTCCAACCACATGTTGCCAAGCCGGACGATTCTGCTCATCCAACAAGGAAGCCTTTAGTCAGATCATGTGTGGGATGATTACACTCACCAACAATACTTCCATATTAAACGTACAATATGTAGATTTTGGCCACCAGGGGGCTCTCAATCAAAACAATAGCAAAAGATGTACTTGGATGACGTCGGGAAGTAGCGTGGATCATGGGTTTTGTCATCGTCATCAATGACAACCTTCCAATCTAGCGTCTCCGGCAGAAGAAATGTTCACTGACAAAGTAATGTATTGTTAAAAAAATTATAACTTTATTCACGTTATGTTTGGCGGTTCCCTGGAACTTAGAGCAACTAGAGCAGTCAAATGTTATATGACGCCATTGACGGAAGACAAAATGAAACGTCCTGTGTCTTTGAATTATATTACAAATTTATCTGGGTTTGAAAGTTGGTGGAAACATTTAGGATAATGTAAGTACACAACTAACAAATATATATAAGTATAGTGATGTTTGCTTTTTTAATGCAAAGTATGTCTTTTGTTATTGTTTTGGAAAACTACACATTGTATCTTTAAAACTCACAGGCACACAATCTCACAGGCACACAAAGTAGACAATCCGCTATTAGTATAGTTGTGCTCAAAAGTTTGCATACACCTGGAGAATTGGTAATAGATGTACCATAATTAAAGAAAACGTAAGCGTGAGCAGGGAAAATATTTTTTTAATTTCTCATGGGATTCATATTAATCTGTAGGTCATAACAGAATGGCACAATCATAAAACAAAACAAGGCAACAAAGAAAATAATGAAATTACCCCTGTTCAAAAGTCTGCATACCTTTTGGTTTTCAATATGGTGTAATGCTCGCTATAGCATCAATGACAGCGTGCAGTCATATGTGATAGTTATCTATGAGGCCCCGAATTCTTGCAGGTGGTATATAGCTGCCCATTTGTCTTGACAAAATGCCTCATGCAAAGTCTTTAGTCGTCACATTCATTTTGCCATCAATCTTCACAAGGTTTCCCTTAGAGCTCACACACCCCAAAACGTCAGTGAGCCACCATTATGCTTCACAGTGGGGATAGTATTCTTGTCACTATACAGTAGGTCTTGGTGACCCCTCTCCAAACACTGCTCATGGTTGTGTGGTAGGCTTGTCACCTAATTTTTAATTATTTAAAGAGATTGCAATCACTTTGAAAATGTTTTAATTATTTTGGTTGTTCCCATCATATTTTTCTGACTGAATATTTTATTTTTACACCACTGAATGTATTTCTCCCCTACTGGGAAAGCAGTGATTTTGACACCTCCAGAGAAATTTGTGTTGATAGACGTTTGGTGCTTTTATGATGTTTAAATTTGTTTAGAATTGTTGTGCAATGCTATCCTACCAAACACCTGATTTGTGATGTAATTTTCACAGCATTATTATTTATTTGTCAAATTGATTTCCATTTCCTATTTATTGCATGAACACTTGATCAACCAATGAAGAAAAAAACTCAAGACCGTTTTTAGAGTAAATAAATAATAATTAGATAAAAAATAAATTTGCATGGAAACGTAGAGTAGCTTTTTATTTTCCTCCATTTCATATTAACTTTCTAAAATAATTCAAGCATTCTTAGCCTACATTTCTACACCTACATTTTCTGTGACGTTAGGTGAGCCTACACAAATGTTTTTAGCTTCAACTATTTAAAATATATATAGGTTATACGTAGCATAACGATATGTTAATATCAAAACGCGCATGCAAACTATTTGTTATTGACCTTGCCACTACATTGCCATAAATACAGCATGGGTTTAGGGTTAAACACAATGGCTCCAATGTGTGCACATTTGTGTTTTAGAAATAAAAACTTGGAAAATGCAACGCTTAATTTCATTCCCCTTTTGGCCATTGCGGAGGCTTTCGTCAAGTAGCTATAAGAATGTAGCCACAGTAGCCGTTAGTCGGAACAGTGGATATTTAGCTGCGTCTAATTTGGCCTTCAAAACAAAAGCTATTAACGTACGGTAATGTAAATTGAAAGAATGAATACAAATGTAACAATTAAAAAATGTCCTAATATCATTTAAGGTAATGTTTCCAATGGTTATTCTTTTGAATTCCATTACTATAGGGCTTATATTTAGGAAGAAATATATTTATATATTTTATATATTATATTTATATATTTTATTTATATATTATATTTATATATATTATATATATACACTACCATTCAAAAGTTTCGGGTCACTCAGAAATTTGCATGATATTATTGAAATTCATACCTTAATTCACCAAGGTGGCATTTAATAAATATATATATTTACATATAAGACATTACCAATGTTACAAATATCTATCTTTATTGGAAATATACAGATTTGTTAATTCATTATTCAAATTGAATGGAAAAAATCAATTTTTCAGTAAATAATCATGTTTTGACAAAAAAAATTATCAATGTAATGCCACCTTGGTGAATAAAGGTATCAATTTCTATCAAAACACATGAAAGTTTCTGAGTGACCCCAAATTTTGAATGCCAGTGTATATATTGGTATAAATGAAATATAGTGACCCCTAACTTTTGAACGGTAGTGTATATATAATATATATATATATAAATACAATATATAAATGAAATAAATAAATATAATACATAAAATATATAAATATATTTCTTCCTAAATATAATATAATATTTGGAACGGTAGTGTATTTTATATATGTATACCATGATGCATTTAAATTAAAACTTACTTCCTTCAAATTGAAATGCCATCAGATGTCTAAAAAAAAGATCTTTCATATTGCCAATAGTATTTAGCCAGGTATCTATCACAGAGGAAGTACATTAGAAACTTAACTCTCCCATTTAATCTCATAACAGGGCAGCTTAGTTGTGAACTAATAGTCCACAACAGAGATTAATAGATCCTAATAAGGTCTGAAAGTCCACATTAATGACTAATAGACGCTAATACGATCTAGTAGTCCACAACATGAGATAATAGTGCACTGCCAATGACTGGACAATACCCCAAGACTCTTAGAAATGTTGATAGACCCAGAAATTAGTCGGCTAAGTCGCTGGATTGCAGGACAGTCTACTTCATGTTAGTCAGTGGTTCGAGCCTGACTATGGCTTCTCTGACTTTCCCGGACCCCCAGCACTAGGCAGCGCAAATTGTCATCGCGCTGCACAGGATTTGAGAGTCAGATTATCTACATTGCCATGGCGCATGACTCCTCGTGTGCAGATTGGGCGCTTGTAAATTCAATCACAGAGGTAGAGTTTGTGAGTGTAATCATCCCGTACATGAGCTGGCTAAAGGCTTCTGTGTTGGAAGAGCAGTGCAAAAAGTATCATCAGATCAGCAACATGTGGTTGGATGAACCACGTGCGTGCCCTTTGCCATCCCAAAACTTTCCAAGGAGTTGCGGATCTGCCGACAAGGCAGGGTTATTGGGATATTGGACAAGACCAATTGGGAGGGGGGAGAAATTCAGAAAATATCACAAAGTTAAAAAGTAAACGTGAGAGTATGAAAAAGATAGGATAAGAAGGGAGAGGTGACCAGGCAGAAGGAGATACCTGATAACGTTATTCCAGTTGAAGGTGTTACGCATCACTACAGGGGGTGCCTGTGATGCCAGGTTCCAGTTACCATTGGTTACTGCCTGGCAAGGGGTGGTGAGGAGGCAGCACAGGCCGTCTACGGAGTCTGTCAGAAATGAGGTCATTACCCAGAGGGTTAACCAGTATCACTTTATAGAATCAATGTTTACTCTACAAAAGCTGTGTAACATAATAATAACACTCTACATGCGATTACACCGTTTTTTGTGTGCATGTGACAATTACAAAAAACGAATCATAAAAGGCCTAATAAAATTATATATTTTCCTTTTTCATTATATAACCTTCAAAAATGCCTACTCAAACACATTTACTTATCAGTGAACCCTGTGATCTTTGATGGTTTGGGTTCCGTTAGTAACGCATTCTGTTAGAAAGAAGTGACTACCAGACTGTTATTCAAACATTACCGTTTGTTCCTACCAACATATATACAGCTCTGGAAAGAATTTAATCCAATGCAAAATCATCATTATCATGTTTCTGGTTTTACTATTGATAGATATGTGTTTGGGTAAAATTAACAGTTTTGTTTAATTCCATAAACTACTGACAACATTTCTCCCAAATTCTGAATAAACATATTGTCAGTCATAGCATTTCTGCAGAAAATGACAACTGTTCAAAATAACAAAAAAGATGCAGTGTGGTCTGAACTCAAATAATGCAGAAAATATATATAAGTTCATATAATCAACACTACTCATCTGTCATCTTAAAAAGAGTTCAGAAATCAATATTTGGTGGAACAATAATGATTGTAAAATTGTGACTTTATGCCACTCCTGGCTCCAAAAATTCAAGCAGCTCAGCTTTGTTCGATGGCTTGTGACCATCCATGTTCTTTTTGATCACATTGCAAAGGTTGTTAAACAAACTGAGCTGTATACCATCCTTATGAGCTCATCTTTCCTATAAATATTTTCCGTCTATGTTTGACAGAAATGTTCAAATTAATCAGAATCACCATTGTCTTAGAATAACCTTTCAGATTTATTCCTATAGATAAACATTTGCAAAAAATGTAGGTGGATGACTGCTTTCAATATCTAATTTCTTCACCAAATGGTGACAAGCATGGTTGTGTGCTAATGTCTGGTGTTTTACCAGAGTAGTGGTTAACCAGGTCCTCCAGGCACTGAAAGGTGAGTCCAGGGGTGATGTAGTACCAGTTGTTTGGAAGGCGGAAGATTCGATAGTGTACCACAGACCTGTGTCGCACTGATAGAGAGTATACACCTGCAACACAACACTGCTATGAAATAAATCATTTAATCTATATACACATTACTAATCCTTAGATGAGACATTTGATTTGTTGGTTTGAGATAATGTGTCATTAGTCATCTAGTCAAGGATAGACTACTTACTTTTTTTTGTATAATTTGTAGAAACGCCCTATAAAAACAAATCCCGTCCTTAGAGCTGCATGTAGCTTGTGAGCAATTGGACACTACCAGTGGAGATGCTCTTTATTTTTTAATGAAAATAAAATTTTGCAGATTTAAAGCAAAGGTTGAGTATTATTTTGAGAGCACCAATTTAAATCTGTTGATAAGCAACTACCGCCTAATGTGTTACTGTGGGGTTAGGTTTAAGGTTACAGTTGGCAAAGTTTTGGTTTAGTAGATCGTCAGGAACGTTTATCTGCAGATGATATTTAGGGCGTATTTTTCGAAAACCCTCTAAATCAAGATGAGGCGGTTTTGCATAACAAGAACCATAACAACCATCATGCACTACAAACTGGAACACAAGCAGCCTAGTTTAAAGTTACAGTACAAACCTGCCCTTTAATTTAGGCCACTCACCTCTTAGACTTTCTCTTATCATGAATGACCCAACTCTGTTCCCGGGCAGACAGAGCAGTTCTTCTGCTTTGGCACGTGCCACACCCTCAAACAACCATCTACATAGGGGCACAAATCAATTATCTTAATTTGCTGGTTATTCTGAATTGTATTTACTGGAATTTGGGATATTTTATAATATATAATGTAGTCTCAGCCCACATATTAGAATATCAAGCATTAAACTTTCAGCCTCTCATATGCTGTCATTCCCTTAGTGGATGTGTAACGTGTCCATTTGTTTTATTGTTGAGTACTACCCACCCGTGGTAGACCTTGGTCGCGTATATTTTAGGGATGTAGTTTTCACTTCCGGTTTGTATCGAACGAACCCTCCACCTGTAGCTCTCACTGAAAGAGAAGAAAACATGAAGAAAACGTCTGAGTTCCAGTCACATCTCTTAATTAATGTGCTGCACTTCTTCAGACCAGGACAATAACAACATATTTCCCAGATTGTGCACTTGAACAGATCCCTATGAACTCAGTGCACTATAGAGGGAATAGTGTGTAATTTGTGACAAATGCAGTTAGTGATTGCTCTACCGTGACATGGATTGTAGTATAGCAGCCAAGCCACCTGATTCCAGGGCTGTATTTGTTTTTGCCAAACTCTAACTATTGTTCTCATACAGTAAGAAAACTGTCCTCAAGTTAAACAAATCGCTAATTTTGATTTATAGTATATAATGACGTTTCCAAAATGTCTTCCAAAGTTGAACCAAGGTTGAACCTAAACCGTTATAAGTGCAAAAAGACCAGGGCTTAATGTCCAATATGGCTGTTGTCAAAGATAGGGCACTAGGCAGATAACAGTGGCATTTGAGCCGTGTGCCTCCTTGGTTCAGCCACTCACTCTGCCAGTAGGCTCAGTCTCTCTCCAATCCTGAATAGGGGTACGCTGACATCGGCTGAGGGGTAGTCGCACAGCACGACCAGGCTGTCATCTGGAGCGAAAGGGAAGCCAGGGGGTTAAGACAAATTTACAAAGTTAAAGAGTGGACATTGACTGACTGGTATACACAGTGTTGTCATTCTGCTTGCATGGTTAAGAAACAAAACGCTTGATACATTCTAACACAGCAGTTTCACTTCCTGATTTTGGAACTTTTATTAACCATGACGATGGGGGTTTGAGCCAGGCTCTTGGAGGCCCCCTTGGAACCTGTTCCTCTGTTGCCTAGCACCCTGTCCCTATCTAGTGTCTTGTATCTGCATATTGTCCATAAATGCAATGAGTTTGAGGCAGGTCGTCGAATGAGTTGATAACCAACGTTCTGATAACCAGAGTAAAAGATTGTGTAGACTAGTAATGTTCTGGTAGGAAGTAAACACATCCTCTGAACATTTTAATTTTCCCTTTTTATATTTTGATCTACACCTTGACAGGTTTTAAAAATAATGATTGCTTGAAAATTACTCTAACCCTGACTTAAAAAGTCAGTCTTTTGTAATCGAATTTCAGGTAGCTCTTTATACTGTATTTTTGTGTGTTAATGTGGTATCACACAACTATATGGTTAAAACTAAAGCAAGTTTCTTTATCTAAAGGTGGACCTTTAGTCTCTAAAGACGTTCCAAACATCTGCTTTAATGCACAATTTTTTTTGTGATTTTATGGATTTTTAAATGTACAATGTTTTTGCATGTCAGTTTATTTTAATTGTGTAAATGTGTTCACCTGTAAAAATATTTCAGAAATATATTTAACTTTTGAGGGGTGTAGTTTCTTCCACACAGCACTGTTTGACAATGTAAGCAAAAACAGATGTCACCTTGCATTTACTATCAGATTAAGATTTTTTTTTCCATTTTAGTGTGCAAGTCATGGATTGGTGCTTTTGTTTTTATCTAAATGAACAGCAATTGAACAACTAATCATTTGAGTTTGAGTATTCACAAATTGCTGTGCACGCAGTGAAACATTTAACCTAGAATTCTTTTGACATGAGGGTACGTCTGTGTAGACTGACTGCAAGGAAACCTGGTGCTGTTCAGTATTTCATTTATTGGAGAAGAAAAGTTTTAAATACACAATGATAACTATATATCTAAATGTTTTCTTTGTAGTATTTTTACAGGATTGTACATTTTTTTCATTTACAATCTTGCAAGTACAGTTCACATAAGTGTAAAAGAAAATGTTTGGGGTTTTTGTTTTGGTTCATGTATTTTTGGAAGCACAAAACAACACAATACCTTATTGTCAAAGACTCTTGAATAATTAAACCTTTTCTAGCCTATCATGGGTTGCCATTTTTTTAATAATATTTTCATTACAATAGTTTATCCAATGATAAAATAGCAGACTTACTTCTTGGTGAGGGGTCAGGGCTGGATATGGTGTTATCTTCATCTACAATTGCAGAACTCGGGCTGGTCAAAATGTTCCCCATACCTTAAAAGAGATCCTGGGTTTAGAGCATGAATAAAGCACAGTGATCCTGGTTTTAGTGCATGAATAATGAGCAGAGATCCTGCTTTTAGAGCATGAACAAAGCACAGAGATCCTGGTTTTAGTGCATGAATAAAGAGCAGAGGTCCTGGTTTTGGTGCATGAATTAAGCGCAGAGATCCTGGGCTAAGAGCATGAATAAAGCACAGAGGTCCTTGGTTTAGTGCATGAATAAAGCACAGAGATCCTTGGTTTAGTGCATGAATAAAGCACAGAGATCCTGGGTGTAGTGCATGAGTAAAGCGCTGGGGAACATCCATGTCCTGTCACTGGGACACTCTGCTGTTCTTTTTACCAGTACCTAAACTCGTGCACTTTTCCCTTCAGATATCCACGGCAACCTGTTTACTGGTTGTCACCCATGTAGTAGCCTGATTGTCCTGTAATTCTGGAGCAAACACAATGGATAAGCAGCTCGTCAAACGAGCTCCAGTCATTCTGTGACTCTTGTTTTTGTAATGCTTGTCTAGTCACTTCCTTGATAATGGGGAAGTTGAGGTTATCTTTTTTTTTACCACAAATGTTTCCACCCCAGAATTAGCCTAATCTGAACAGGGCAATCACTGATAAAGCACCAGTGGCAAAAAAACACTTTTTATATTTGGATTTCATTGCAATTATATTTTTATTTGAGTTTGTACCATATGACATCCCCATCAGGAACCAGCCTCAGGAACTCATCATGCACTCAGTATCCAACAATGGTGATAAAATTCACTTTTCTGAGTAGAAGCACTTGGTTGAAAGTGTTTAAGTTTTTACTCCCTGTCGTAACTCTCTTCACGGTGAAATTAAATGTGCAGGAAATGCATAAACAATAAAAATACTGTATTTTTTTTAGATTTAATGGCAAAACAATCACTGAATGGTGTAGATAACCATATTAAATGTATTCAACATTTTTCTTTTACATGTCAAGTAATACAGCTTGTAAAGCTTTTGTAAGCTTGTCACTTAAAAAGAAAGTAGTTCCATTGTCATGGCAGTAAATTTTACAAATAGCCCCTTTAATGCACAACTGTGTTTTCCCTCACACTCCTCTCCAGGGTGGCTCTTTATTCTCTCCTGCCTCAGTCCTGAGTTTATCCAAGGCCCAGAGACAAGCGGACACTCTGGCCCAGGAGCTGGGCTGTCCCCTATCCTCTGCCTCTGAACAGCTGGTCTCCTGTCTGAGAGCTGCCCCGGCACAGGCCCTTAACGCAGCCCAAACCAAGGTAGTGTTGGCCCCCTCCACCCAGGCAACGTAGTCCTCAAACAGCCCTCTCTAATCACTTATCTTCCCTCAAGGTCATTTTACGCTATGTGATTTAGAGGTGTAATAATCCATTCTTGAAAAAATACTTTTCTATTTCTGATACTTTAATATTTTTGAAGCCCTGCTCATCTTAATTCTACCTTGTTTTGTCCTGTCTGTACCAGTTATTGTCCTATCTAATTCTGTGGTGTCTGTACCAGGTATTGTCCTGTCTAATTCTGTGGTGTCTGTACCAGGTATTGTCCTGTCTAATTCTGTGGTGTCTGTACGAGGTATTGTCCTGTCTAATTCTGTGGTGTCTGTACCAGGTATTGTCCTGTCTAATTCTGTGGTGTCTGTACCAGGTATTGTCCTGTCTAATTCTGTGGTGTCTGTACCAGGTATTGTCCTGTCTAATTCTGTGGTGTCTGTACCAGGTATTGTCTAATTCTGTGGTGTCTGTACCAGGTATTGTCCTGTCTAATTCTGTGGTGTCTGTACCAGTTGCTGGCGGTCTCTGGGCCCTTACAGGCCTGGGGTCCGGTAGTGGATGGAGTCACAGTCCAGGACAAGCCCTCTGTGGATCGAAAGAGCTCACATGTCCACAATGTGGACATTCTGCTGGGTTCTTCTCAGGAAGATGGACTCATCAGCAGGGCCAAGAAAATCAAGGTAACAATCTGAGTTGTTAATAATAATAAAATACAGGGGTCCGATTGGCGTAGTGAACTAAGTCCCTGCATTGCACAACTGTCAATGTCATGATAGTCACGGGTTCAAGCCTGACTCTGAGTTCTCTGACTTTTCCCCGGCCTCCTGCACAAAGCAACACAAATTGGCATAGCGCTGCCCGGGATTTGGGTTAGATATGTGTGATTATCTTGCCACATGGCTCTCCACCAACTCTTTGTGTCCAGGTTGGCCGTCTGTGGGTTCAGTCGCAGAATTGTAGTTAATGTAACATAATCATCCTGTGCGTGGTCCGACTAAAGGTTTCTGTGTTGGATTCGCGCTTCGAAAAAGAATCGGAAGCTAGGTGACGTGGTTGGATGATCCATGTGTGCACCCTTTGCCATCCCACAGATCTGTCCAAGGAGTTGTGGTGCTGCCGACAATGCAAGACTAAAGGAAATTTGGAGGGGAGAAAAATAAATATATTTATCACAAAATAAAATAAAAATATAATACTAATACATTGGAAAGATAAAAATAATTTCACAAACATTTTTGTTGACTTGCTTTTCGAGAACCTGAAATAAATAAATAATATCAAGTAGTCTTTTTTATTGATACATTTTAGTATCTATTACAGTGTATTATTGAGGTGTCATAGTGTTTGTATAGCTGGTGTTTTCGACATCATATAATAATGTAATAATAATAACTAGATGTTTAACATGTGTAATTGATCCCTACTCATTACATTACGCAACGCCACATTTTAACAAAATGTCTTCTTCCCCTCCCTGTGCCTGACATCAGATATTTGAAGAGCAACAGGGTCGAGCTGAGAGTAAAATGGCGTTCTATGAAGCCTTGGCCAACTCTCTGGGGGGAGACGATGCCAACGCCTTTGAAAAGGCTGCAGCCACGTGGTTCTACTCCATGCAGCACTTCCCTTCCCCGTCTGGATACAACCTGTTCTCGCGAGCCCTAAACAATGCAACTAGGTGAGCAATAAGTTATAATCCCACACTAGTAAATACAAACATTGTACTTTGTTAAAAATTTCTTCTTCAAATCTTCTACAAATCAGTCATTCAACAGATCTCAAGAGAATTTAGTTGTGTGTTTTCCGGTTCAACAACAATGAAGAATTTAATTTCAGTAAAGGTTTCGTACAAGCTGAAAGCACTTGCATAGTAAGATAAAAAATGTGCAGAGTTACCAGGGAGTCATAATAACTAAACTTTTGGGCTATTTCTAATACTAGTGAAACTGGTGCTTTACTGGCCTTCACAAACTAGACCAGAGGGTGTATCACTTGTGGTCAAGAGGAAGGAAGCAGCCGGCTAAATTAGGACTAAAATAACACAAGGGCAGAAAGAACAGACTATAAGGTTTTGCCGTGTCTGATGGTGTTAAAAGCTGTGTGTTTAGGAAAGAATTTAACCTTCCAAAAATAACTGCCACTGCTGTGGCACAACCCCGCTTGGCTTGGACCCGAATCATGGACCTGAATCATGGACCTGAATCATGGACCTGAATCATGGACCTGAATCATGGACCTGAATCATGGACCTGAATCATGGACCTGAATCATGGACCTGAATCATGGACCTGAATCATGGACCTGAATCATGGACCTGAATCATGGACCTGAATCATGGACCTGAATCATGGACCTGAATCATAGACCTGAATCATAGACCTGAATCATAGACCTCATCCAGCTGATCTAGGGACAGTTTAGCCTTATGGATTTTAAATAAATAAATAAGGGGAATTTTAGATGCTGAGATGCTTTTCAATTCAGTCTCAGATTAATATCAACAGTCATGTATATATGAACAAGTAAATTTGACTTTTTTGTTCAGCCGTATAGTAACTCAAAAGATGAAATAGTGCATCTGCCATAAATAATCAAAGCAAGTATGACAGATTAATTAATTTGCAGTTTGTTCAATAGGCCCACATAACAAAATAAGGGTAGGGAGTTAGGGGGAGTTAGGGGGAGGCAGGGGGAGATCAGGGGGAGGTAGAGGGAGTTAGGGGGAGGCAGAGGGAGTTAGGGGGAGGCAGAGGGAGTTAGGGGGAGTTAGGGGGATTTAGGGGGAGTTAGGGGGAGGCAGAGGGAGTTAGGGGGAGGCAGAGGGAGTTAGGGGGAGGCAGAGGGAGTTAGAGGGAGTTAGAGGGAGGCAGAGGGAGGGTTGTTTTCCTTTAGTTTTTTCATAGTTTCTGTAATCGAGTGAAGAAATGACACAATATTTTTAAATTTGCATTTGTTGATCAGTCTTTCAAATTCCTGTAGAATAATTTTGCCCGCTTCAAATCATGGATAGAAAGGCCATTCCAATTCAAATCAATGGCAGTTCAATGGCCTTTCTATCCATTCTATTTCTATGGTTGAAATATAATATCTTGATACAGGCTGCTGCCTCTGCTCTGAATGTTTACCAGACTTCACCCACACATAATGACTAGTGTCGGATATAGCTGAGGGTGACCCACACGCAGCCCAACACGCCCATGAAGCTGCGGTTTGTTCAGGATTTCGACCCACCGATGTCTTGAAGACAAGCAACATTACTTTTTCTACACCTGATGATAATTCCCACATAATAAATAGTATTTATTGAAAAATAATTCATTCAGCAGATGATAGTGAGGTTACATAATTTGCAGAGGATTTAGTCAAAAGAATGCAGTGATTTTACAGTATTTATTTAAAGTTTGAATCTATTGCTATGCTAGATGTTAGACATCCCCCGGTCTAAATCTACCTGTAATGTTATAAGGCCTGAACATTCTCAGCTGTATTCGCTTGCTTTTTCATCCAGATGCATCAGGGCATTTGAGCTGCAGATGTAGCAGCCCTATTTCAGTCAACACATGGCATTTTGTATCAGCTATTTTCTTTTTATTTCACCTTTACTTAACCAGGTTAATCAATTGAGAACAAGTTCTCATTTGCATTCGCGACATGGCCAAGATAAGGCAGAAGTATAAACATTGAAGTATAAAGTTACACATATAAAGGATATTCAGTTGGATAAAAGAATACTGTACATTCAATGCAAATATGGTCTAAAATAGAGAGGTAGATTATTTGGAATGAAGCTGGCAGTACAAGAGAAATAACACTAGGATAGGTAATGTGAAGAACATGGCTGAAAATGGTAATGTGCAAATTATACAAAGATAGTTGTGCTATAACACACTACTGAGTCATTTCCCCTATGTATTGCATTAACCCTATGGGCATAGTATTCTAGATATTAAATAAGTTGCTGGTTTTGTTTAGAGATAGTAGCTGATTCAGGAAGTTGTGCCCATATGAAAGCAATAATTGTTTGTCAGGAGCCTGGTAGACCAAAGTCAACACTACAAAGACATTTAAATTAATTAGGCTTTAGTTTGACACTGTGGCAGTCTGATGAGATGGCTGTTCTTTTTAAAGCCATTCACACAATAAAATGCTTGATTTGTTATGCATGACGCACTGTGCTCCTGTATAAGTGAGAGAAAAGGTGAACAAGGCTTGATCATTTCTCTCAAAGCTGAAATCGAATATAAACCTTATTTATTTTCTCTCTAAATACTGTATCTGTATCTCTGCAGAGATCTCTTCATTGTATGTCCCACCGTAAAGATGGCTGCCTTCTGGGTGGCTAACACTGGAGCCAACGTTTTCATGTACCACCTGCCTGAAGAATCTACCCAGACCAGGTTAGAACGTAATTTTAGCAGATAGCCCACACTGTTACGCTTAGCTGTCATTTAGTGACTCCCAGAGGTTAACTAAAATGGTATTTGTGGTGTTGCTGTGCTGCAAGATGTTGTTCTAGCTTAAAGGGGAAGCTGGTTTCACTGTTTGGGTGCAGGACAGAGCTATTTGGCTGTTTTATCCACCCTAGGAGAATGGGGTAGTGAGGTAGCAGACTAACGAGCTCAGACAGAGACGTACGGTTTGAACCTTGCACGCAGGTTGGGAGGGAAATGTTCTGTTTACAGGCACCATGGTCTTGTGAGCTTCATTTGGAAGGTCTGTTGATGTGGATCATTGTGTGTGATTGGTTTTTCCTTTCAGCGTTGACCTCTTTGTGCCCCTGGATGTCCAGTATGTATTTGGTGTCCCTCACATTCCCCTGACCTATGGACTCTTCACTGCCACAGAGAGACACCTATCCCTTCAGATGATGAGCTACGTGTCCAACTTCATCAAGTCCGGGTAAGGAAAACAAAACAATAGAAATATGTTTAAATTTACACAACCCCTGTTTCTTTAATTATTTAGCCAGGTAAACAAAATGAAAACTGATTGTAATTTGCAATGGCGACCTGACGAAGAAAGTGTGATATTGTCTATCAACTCTAACCCTACGGGGTCTGAAGCTTGCTGGTTTTCGGTTCTACAACAACATTATTTGGACTCACCTGGTGTCCCAGGTCTTTATAAGTCCCAGATTAGAGGGTTGCAATGAAAAAGTGGAGTGAACCTGGCTTTGAGGTCCAGAGTTGAGTATGAGGGGTCTACAGTATATGACCAAAAGTATGTGGACACCTCTACTAATGTTGGAGGAGAGATAATGGGGTTGTTCTTCAGGGTTTGGTCTAGGCTTTTCGTTCCAGTGAAGGGTCATTGTAATGCTACAGTATACAAATACATTTTCGACAATTGGGTGCTTCCAAATTCGTGGCAGTTTGTGGAAAGCCCTTCTGTTCTAGCATGAATTTGCAGCTGTGCACCAAGCAGGTACATAAAGACATGTCTCAACACATTTTGGTGTGGACGAACTCAAGTGGCCTGCACAAGAGCCCTGTCCTCAACCCCATTGAACACCTTTGGGATGAACTGGAACGATGACTGCGAGCCAGGGCTTCTGGTTCAAAATCAGTGCTGGACTTCACAAATGCTCTTTTGGATGAATAATAATAATAACCATTATTTAAATTGCACGTTTCATACGGGGAATGCAGTTCAAGGTGCTTTACATCAATAAAAGTCAAAAATGTAAATGAAATAAAAGAAAATAATAAACAGAAGGGAAGGACATTTGCATCAATATGAAATTTAAACATACAGTAGTTGTTATAGACCTCCTTCACAGAAGACCATTTAATTGCCATAAGAACTATCTCCCTGACAACCGTTACAGACCTTTCACAGAGTATGGAACCTCTCTCAGTTAATTCAGTAGTGACCTGCCTAACCCTTAGATCTATTTCCTACCTATCTCCTTTAAATTGTTCTATTATTAAATAGTCAATATAACCATTGATTTAAAAACATGTAAAGACATTTGCTAAATGTTTTTTTTTATATATTAATAGATGATTCTTCCTTTATATTTTTTGGTATTGTGTTTTACAGCTTTGGGGCATAATTAAAAAAGGCAGTATCTCCAATTTTTCTGTGAGTGGGGTTTTGTACCATTAGCAGGTTAGCAGTAGAAGATCTGAGAGCCATTAGTGAAACATAGGATTTTAGAGAGTCTGTAAAATAGGCTGATACTAAGGTATTTAGAGTTATATAAACAAGCAGGAGGACCTTGAAATCAATCCTGTGGGGGACTGGTAGCCAGTGTAATGATTTTAGAACTGGAGCAATTTGTTCTCACCTCTGTTCTTGTTAAGAGTCTTGCTGCTGAGTTCTGGATGAGTTGAATCTTCTCTAAAGACATTTTTCGGGAGACCTGTAAGGAGGGCATTGCAGTAGTCTAGTTGTAATAAATGCGTGAATTAGTTTCTCTGCATCTTTCTGGGTTATGAATGGTCTAATTTTAGCAGTATTTCTGAGGTGAAAGTAAGAGGTTATGGTCACCTTGTTTAAGATGGGATGTAAAACTTAGGTCAGAGTCTATGATAACACCTAGGCTCCTTACTTCAGGTATGATCAGGGAAGTCAGGTTTCCAAATCTTGTGGGGCCAACTAAGAGGTTTTCTGTTTCATCGTTGTTTAATTTGAGGAAATTGGCACTCATCCAATTATTTTTGGCAATTAGGCACCTAGAGAGTGAGCTTATTGCATCTATGTCATCTGGATCTACAGAAATTATAGCTGTGTATTATCAGCATATCTGTGGATATCCACATTGGGTTTTCCTATGACATCGACTAGAGGATGCATGTATAGTGAAAAAAGGAGTTGAGCAAGACAGCTTCTTTGTGCAACACTGCATAGTATATCATGTTTCTCATATACAGGTCCTTCTCAAGAAATTAGCATATTGTGATAAAGTTCATTATTTTCCATAATGTAATGATAAAAATTAAACTTTCATATATTTTAGATTCATTGCACACCAACTGAAATATTTCAGGTCATTTATTGTTTTAATACTGATGATTTTGGCATACAGCTCATGAAAACCCAAAATTCCTATCTCAAATAATTA
>JACXGM010019461.1:0-12001 GCA_016801145.1 Umbra pygmaea
AATCTTTACGTCTTTTCAAACACCCTGTGCTACACTCTTTCCCACAAAATTAAATGTCTATTAACATTTCAATAGACAAGTGTCCAACTTCTCTAGTACACCTATATTGTCCAAGGCCTCCAAAAGGTCTTAGTCTCTGTAACCTGAGTCTCTGTTACCTTACAGTCTCTTTGAACCCAGGATGGTTGGCCTAATGTGTCATATGTCAGTACAACAGGTCGCTGTCTCGGTCTCTGTGGGTCTCGTTATTTTATTATAAAGAAAATAATATGAGAGTAGTTTATTTTACTGTCATTATGCAGCTGTAATTTGGAATATTATAATGTAATAACTAAAGTGACTGACTATCATGTGTTTTAGAATTGTCGCAGATTATTTTTCAACAACGAAACGCTGCTTCTCATAATTCAACATTTTACATAGGCTACACTCATGCTGTAGCATGGTATTCACCCGCCCATTATTATTACGATGAAAGATTTGCTGTATTCACAGCAGACTTCGTTTTGACCGTAAAAAATCTGGGGTCAGAGGAAGGACAGTGGTGCTTCTAGACATTTATCCTTCAATGCTTTCAGGAGCCTGTGCTCAAATACAATCATTTATTGAGTCTGGCTGAGAGGCACTCGCTGATGTTTCAGTGTGCTGCAGCTTTGATGTGCTCAGAAGCAGGAGCTCTATCTGATGAATGAGTTGCAACGGTGGTTATAGGGGTCACATTTTCTGGGAGGAACTCAGAAGGAACTCCCCCTCGTGCATCTCCTCTTTCTGGTTTCCTGCTGTTCCCTCACTTTCTGGGTCCCTGTCAGGTGATGCGTCGAGAGGGATGAGGAGACAAATGTAGTGAACAAAGAATTTATTCCATGAAAGGTACCAGGCATAGACACAAAAACTATACTTGCCGGAATGGCAAACGTACATGTCAGCAAACAATAACAGACAGAATGCTCTACTCCACTGGCTTAAATGCCATGGAGAGTGGGATTAACTAGATTTACCTGTGTGTGTAATCATGACACCTTGTCTAGCGTAGAGAATAGTCGATCCTAACATAACAAATAATACTAGTGTGCTGGCCTGGCATAAAGAAGAACATACTCAATATCTAAGCACTGCATGTCTACACACTGAACATAAAACAAAACTAAAAGGGAGATATTAGAAGGGGTTGATGGACAGCTCCTAGAACTTCGGGGATGCGGAGCGACGGACACTACAGGTACCAAGGATTGTTGTGACATCACTCGGGAGAGTGGGAAGGTTGCTGTCAGGCAGGTGAGTGGGAAGGTTGCTGTCAGGCTGGTAAGTGGGGTGTCCCTGTTTACCTCTATTTCCCTATTTCTCATCCTTATCCACATGTTAGCAAAGGCTGCATTAGTACACACTCATTGGAAGTGAATATCTGGGGGTCTAATTAGCCCCTACACGCTTTATCATTTTCGCTCCCTTAGCTTTGGGATACTTGTGCTAATGGCAGAGGTGCACGTGTACACGCAAATTGAGGGTGGAGGCTAAATGGTTTGGTTTAGCCTAATGCTTTCAATGAGCAAGGAATTAGCTAGCTTTTCTCTACTAACATGTCTGCTTTGTCACTGTTATTGTGTGTAATGAAATGAAGAAAATTGTAATGGCATCATACTGTGTTATTTTTAAATTTATTTTAAATGTTTTTGGAGGGGCGGGGGGCATTTATTTATTATTATATTGACACGACAGGAGCAGTTGTGTAGTCTATGTGATATGCAGGTATACGCTGTATACCCACTAGGAATGCTCAAGGAATTTTGGTGCAATATTATATTATTATGGAATCAGATTTGTGCCAATAATATCAAACAAAACTTTTTTGAATATCAAACAAAAATTACTAACTCAATCAAAAAAAAAATCTCAAAAGCAAAACTTATATTTGTTTGATAACTTGTAATTTTGTTTACAGTTCCTACTACTTCTTTCACAATGATCAGTCTTTTGCTCTCTCTAACACGTTTGCCGTTTTGCTCCCACCTTTTTCGTTTACGCTTCCAAAGTTTTTGATTGCAATTCTGGCACAAACCTCTCGCGGGGGTGGGCCTTACAAGGGTGCATCCCCATTAGCTAAAGAGATTTTAAGCGATAGTTCCGTGCCCCGGAAGTTGTTCCGTGCCTTCATCCACGCAATGGGGCTTGCAGCGGCCAAGTGTTGTGTTCTGTTATGACAGCTGATAGACCGACAGAGAAATTTCACCCAACCAAAACAAACTACTGGAATTCAAAAAAAGATTCATAAAATGTAAGGATTGAATATGTATGGTATCTGTTTTGTAACGTTAATAGATGTTGTGTTTTGTTGTCATGTTAAGTTAGAATTAAGTTAAATATAAGTTTCGATATCGTTAATGTTAGCTAACATGTGTGCAACTGTAAACGTTATTACATTTGAGTAACATCTTATGTTATAGTTGTAACATGCAGAGACATGACCGTAGCTTTAAATGGCATTTTGATTAATATGGAGGTCGCTAAACAAAGACAGTTCGGTAACGTTAACTAACTTTTCTGAAGCCGTTAACGAGCACTGTCAGTAAGAGATGACAAGTTTAATCAATGCCAGGAAAGGGGACACTTTTGACAGTAACTGTATTTCAAGACTTCTAACGAGAAGAAGATTGAATGCAGAGCTGCCAACTTTTCAAAAAAACTTGGAGTGAGATTTTGTCAGGGGTGACCAAAATTATGCCACGCACGCAGGTTGTTGGCTCAGATATCATAGAATTGTAATAATTTGATGTTGTACCCATGTTGTACCCTGCATTCTTGTGGTTTGTGGGGAGGCCCAAAGCCGTTGATAGGGGCAGCCTATTGGAGATGGACAAGATTAAGTACATTCTGTGAAGCAGACATAGCTGAAGGTTCATCCCCAGGAAATTTTGGATTAAGTAATGTGATTTCCTGTGGATTTTTGATTGGTCTGCTAAAGATGTGCAATACCTGAAATTACTCTGATTCATGTTTGGCATCATGACTTGTACGGCCTTCTAGACTTGAGCTTAACATTCCACCAGAAAACTTTTGTGTGTCTAAATGCCTATGTACCACAATAAAGCCTTATTCATAGACCAGTGTTTACAATTTGACCTACATTAGGTAGGTTGATTGATATTTGGATTAGAAGGGTATTAAACAAATTTTTTACTGAAACCTAACCCATGCTGTGTAATTGTATTCTTAAGAGCACTTAATGATTTATGTTCAGCCAAAAACCACAGAAGATTAGTTAGGGAGGGACATTGTTCTTCATTCAAAGCCCACCAAATGGTCCATCAGAAACAAATAAGTGCAACAAACAACGTGCTTAAAGTACTTAAACAGTACAACGTTTTCCAAGCATAAAACAGATTAATGCATTACAAAAATAACAACAAAATGAGGCATAATCAGTATCAGATGCAGAGCAGAAGCTGGTTAAAGTCATTGCCTGTGGCCTTCTTGGAGGCCTTGATGACCTCGGAGAGGGGCTCCCATTTGAAGCAGGACTTCAGATTGGCCATCTTTATGGTCATTATTGAGGACAGGGTGCCATCCAATGCTAGGCTGTTTCTTATATTGGTTTTGTTCAGTCCCACAACTGAAAACAACCTGTCAGCATCTGCATTTGCATTGGGCAATACCAGGACAAGCTTGGCGACGGCAACAAGCCTCTCAAATACTTTGGCCCCTTTCACCTATGGAAAATCCACCAAAGCACAATGGAAAAACATACCTTGATTTTTGATCAGATAAAACATGTATAATTTGCAACATGCATGACACATATATGCACGCAACAATTTTAAGCAACAGGTGTAGCCAAACCACACCTGCAAAAACCACACAAACCAAAAATGTTTACCTAATGTTTCCTGGTTGCCATTTCAGCCCAGAAACTTTCCATTTCAGTTTGTCCAAACAATTTCTTTTAAGATTTAAAGTTTTAGAGAGTGAGTACTCAATTGGACGACATTTCATCGTTACATACCTAGTCTCAGCGCATCAGAATTCTCAAGGTAGTGACCATTCCTTCTCCCTTTTTCTTTCGCGGTAATGGTTTCTCTTCTTCTGTCGCTAACTTCTGGGTGCAGCGCATATTCTGGGTGCAGCGCAGGTTCAGTGGCGCTCATCAGCGCCATCGACTGTCGGGGAGTTTGAAAAAGGAACAAACAAGTCTCGGCCGGATTTATTTGCGTGAGAAATTGAATGTGTGGCGTGAGTGCGTGTGAAAACAGGCAAAAGCGTGTGTCACACGGCGAAAGCGTAAGAGTTGGCAGCTCTGTGAATGTTTCACCAGAATGAGCTTGTCAGTGTCACAGTAGCATGAATAATGCTGTATGGAGTTGTCCCATTGGTAACGTTATCTTAGGCCTACCTGTGACTGCATTGCCAGTTATCCTATTCCTGGTCAGGACCCACAATGTAGCCTGTTGTTCTATGGGGAGAAGATGACAGTTAGGGGCCATCATCTAATGCAGAGCGCAGAATCTGGACCTTGGAGACACTCATCATTGAACGGCAGTTGTTCAGCTACATCTGTCAATGGTTGGGCTTCAACTACATAACAGAACAGGTATAAGATGGAATATGGTGGAAAAAATATTTGTCGTTTAGATGGCTGTTTTGGAACTATCTAACAAATTAGTTGTGGTCAGAAGTGCAGTTTTTCTGTCAAGCTCGTTTAAGATGGCTAGCATTTTAATACAAATGTCAAGATGAAATGATGTGATTTATAATTATCTGGTGTGCACTGTCTGTGTTTATTTATCTGAATATAATTCAGTTGTTTATCTAACACACAGACACGGACAGGACAACATCATCTCTCTCAACACCCAAATGAATACAGAGGTGATCGTTGACTATCGTCACATCAACAGCACCATGATGGAGCAGGTCAAAGTCACGGAGTTGGTTAGTTTCCACATTACAGATGACCCATCTTGTTCTATTGACACCACCAACAGAACCAGGCCAAGAAAGCCCAAAAACTTGTTTCGGGCACTGGAATCCCAGGGTGTACAGTTCTGTTATCTTTTTTTTTGGATATTATACTGTATATTCTACATACAGGTTACAAGAGTTTGTTCTCTTTCATAGTAGCTTCTAAGGCTAGGATACATCTCAATAAAGCTGATGTGCATCGATCTTCCTCTCACTTACATATACAAACCCTGTTAAACAGACTGACCTTTATAATAAAGAATTTGAAAAAAATATACATTTGATACAAACCTTCACTGTTATTAGCTGCCTTTTCTCTCTTGCATGCTTTTTACATGTGTTCTTTGTTGGTGAAGAGCATGTAACATTCTCTGTTAAATCAGAAATTAGCTGGCACGTCTTGGACGTCTTGTGAGTTTAAGTTAAATGCCAATATGGCTTTTTCAGCTACTGTACTGTCTATGGTTTGCAGCTTCATTCATAGGTGTGTACATTGCACAGACTTTGCCCAACCTGTCTGGGAAAAGGGGGTTATACAGGGCTTTTTACACTTGAAGCTAAGTGGATACAACACCTGATTTTTACCTCAGTATAACCAGCATGAGCCGTTTCATACTTATAAGATATATTGCATACATTGTGTGTTGTACATTTTCTTGATGGGTTAGAATCAGGGTTCAAATTTAGCACCATTTACCAGCCAAATGCTGGTAAAATATGCAGGTAGTTGGTAGATTTGCTTCAGTCACCAGCCAAACAAACAATAGTTATCTATTGAGTGGCTGGTAAAATTTGAACATTCACTAGCTGTTTGGCTGGTAGATGAAAAAGTTAATTTTGAACCCTAGAATAGAAAGACAAAACTCTACATCTCCCCACTGAATTTGAGGCTAGCCCATCGTAATCTGCTGTACAACATTTTAATACACACTACGTTTTTATTATTAAAGCAGTTAAATTCTCAAGAACGCAGCTTCCTGGCCATCACAAGGATTAATATGGCTCCGCTCTAGAATTGTTGGTAATTATTTACTTTGGTTGTAATGGAAGCGGGGCGATTTCTAACGTTATGATTAGTAGTCCTGCTTATTTGCCGGTTTAAAAAAGTAAGGGTTTTGAGGACATTTTGCGTCCAAATGTGCAAACAACAAAGTTGGAAACAATGTCTGTAGTGTAAACAATTTTTATATACATTACCTCAGCAAAACAAATTGTACACAGCGGTGAGGTAAGTATTAAATTCATAATTTCGAGGTCCGGCCCACCGCCTAATGGCCGCTGCAAGCCCCATTGCGTGGATGAAGGCACAGAACAACTTCCGGGGCATGGAACTATCGCTTAAAATCTCTTTAGCCAATGCCCACCCCCGCAAGAGGTTTGTGCCACAATTGCAATCAAAAAGTTGGGAAGCGTAAACGAGAAAGCTGGGAGCGAAACTGCAAATGTGATAGAGAGAGCAAAAGACTGATCATTGTGAAAGAATTAGTAGGAACTGTAAACAAAATTACAAGTTATCAAACAAATAAAAGACCAATAGTTTAAATGTTTTGTTTGCAAGTTTTAAGTTTTGCCTTTGAGATGATTTTTTTTTATTGAGTTAGTAATTTTTGTTTGATATTCAAAAAGTTTTGTTTGATATTATTGGCACAAATCTGATTCCATATATTATGCCTAATGCTAACTAGATTATCATGCAAGATATAGAGGGAAATTGTGAATGATTGGACATCAGGCTATAAACTGTATAGAAATTTAATTTATCAACATAGTTGAATTAATTTGCTCATTGCTGGCTTGTATTTTAGGATAGTGTAGAACATTGAGTGTGAAACCAACAATTGACCTTCAGAATCTTTGGTCCTCTACTGAACCAAACATCAGCCAGGTAGGACACATGCTATTTAGTGGAGTTGCATTATACTTTGCATTATAGCAATAGTTGGATTATGTTTTTTTTATAAAGAAGTTAAGTGTGCTTGAGAAAATGTGGACCACTTTTTGCGTCCTCATAATTCAGTTCAAAATATTCTGTAATGGTAATTGCAAACATGTTCATTGTTAATACTGCTACTTAATAATAGTTGCGACTTGCACTCTGAAATGTGCATTGAAAATTGCCATCTGAATCTAGACCCTGTGCTCCAGGGACCATATTCATATAACATCTAAGGCGAAATGTAGCTCTTAACTGGCTGGGTTATTGTCCCCAGAAAATCTGTGTCCCCAGCTGTAAATGTCATTGGCTGTTTAAGTCTTGTGTTGCTTATAATAAATTGACAAGCAGTCTTTCAGAATGCTCTCAATTACATGTAGATGCATACTGTATGCATTAGTGAGTATGTGGTGCTCATGGGGTGTCACTATGGAACGGGTGGTGATGAGTCTGGGAGGGAAAAATCACAGTATACTCACTACAAAAACATTTGCCTACACCACTGGACAGGAGGAAGCAGAAGCCAGAGAGACAGGTAGGGGTAGACAAAAGAAAAAGGGCATCATCTCCCCAGCCAATCCATCCATACAGAGCACCTGGATCCCTGATCCCCCTGAATGCAATTATATTTTGTTACTGGTACACATAGTACTGTTTGAAAACCATAACTGTCTGTGGCTGTTACAGTCATTTAAAGAACGACCGTCGATGGCTTTATGGGTTCTAAAAGGTTGAATGTATTTTGAAAATATTTTGCCCAGTGGCCCCAATGGGTCAGTGTATAAAATTAAAATAATGTTTGGGTTCCCCACAAGAATACTAAAGTGTGTGTGTGTGTATGGGACTGTGCCATGATTTCTGTGGACTGTGAGCTGCATATCCTGTGAGCTATGGGCTGTTTGCATGTGTTTGCATGCATTAGTCACATGACTGCTTTAATTGAGCTGGAAATCTGCCCACCACCCTGGTTGGTCCTTTCTCTGTCCCCTCCTTCTTTCAGTGCTTGGTGTATGTGTGGCCACGGGTCGCACAGGCGTTTGTTTGGTCAGGTATTCAGTGCTCTGATTGGTGCCGTCTCCCTACAACCATTGGTCATGTGGCCTTAACTCTGGTGTTGAACTACTACATAGCTGGAGTCACTCCTCATCAGCGATCACTGAGCTGGATACTCCCCAAATTAGCCAGGGCAATTTCAAGCACTTTCAGTAGTAAGTTGGAGGTTATATAGTCACATTTTTTAATATTTTATATATATTTTAATATATAATTGTCATTATTTGAAAAGGAGGAAATGGGGGGGATTGAAGTGTATTTACGGTATGGAGGATTTATACACATTGCTTTGTGTATTTCAATCTGTGAAATATTTCAACAAAGTTCTGTTATTCTAATTAAACTCTGGGAACTGGGTTAAGACTAAAATGATGTGGGAAGTATTTGATTTGTATTTCAATTTTCATTATTCATCTGTTTTCTTGTGTGCTGGGGATATGAAAAAGAAGTAGTTAATAATGGATTGATTTAGTCAATATGATTGTTCCAGAATATGCATACATATTCAGTCCCTTGACATGTCAAACAGTACCATCGGTGATCTACTTTCATGGTATGGTCTGTACCCTACTCAAACCCTACAAACCCAAAAAGGCACAAAAAAAGTGCAAAAAAAGCCTCTGGCCTAATCTATTTTTTTCATAGATTGACCCCAGTGGGAGTGAGGATGATGACTGACTACTTTTTTATTTATTTATTATGAAATTGCTTTTGTTTCCAGAAGCTAATACCTCTGAATTGCCCAAAGCGTTCAGGAAATTCAGTGACCATTAATTAGCCCACACTCCACAAAAACACGGGAACACTGGTTTATTTATTATTAGTTAGATTGTATTAAATGTTGATTACGGTTGAATTTTGAAACTGAACTACTTTCTCTTTCCAGCTGACTACTTAATCAGTTTGTAAAAACAATGATTTATGTGATATTGATTCCATACAGTATGCAGTGATTTGATACACACAAAATCAGAGCCTAAAATGCACAATGTATTTCAAACTAGGGCTGAACAATTTGGGGAAAATATCTAATTGTGATTTTTCTGACAGATATTGTGATTTGATTTGTGATTACGTTTTTTTAAATCAAGCTTCAGTTCAATATTGACTGTGTAAAAGATTTAATCACATGATACATATTAAATGCATTTCAAATAATAAATGTACATAATTACATGTAATAACTACAAATGTGCATTATAATGCAAACCTAATATGTGCTGTGTACGATTACAAAAACTTTCAAAGGTTGGCACCATCATCTGAACCCTTTTTACTCTCAACACTGTGTAGAAAACGCTATTATTAGTAAATAATAGTTTATTTTATTACTAAAACAAATTTAGTTGTTGGATAAGTTCTAGAAACATCTTTTTTGTATATACACGTGTTGTGTTGGAATAATGTCATTTTTGTATTGTTTGATATCTTGTCACAACATGCAGATTTATATCCATAGTTGCCCTACTAATTTATTTTGGATTTTCTATTTATCATTTGAAACCATAACAACCATGTGAAAGTCAGCTTTACTCTCATACGAGTTCTATAAGACACTATTATGATAGAAAATTGTAAAGGACTGTTTTACTAGGACTGTTTTACTAGGGGTATATATCTTAGTTTCAGTTAAAAATATAATGGAAAGTGTTTCAGTCACCCTGATATTGGCTATGTTGTTTTGAGTACAAACAACAGCAAATCATATTATTCAGTCAGGCTGCTATCCTATTTGAAATTGGTATTGAAGTAAGAAAACTTTGACCATAGTAATACAACTGCTGTATTTTGGCTGCTCTACTGGGAAGCAATTTACTGATGCTACAACTAAGCATATATTAATAAACATCTTTACTTGGTACAATTTTTTACCTTCTCCCATATGTTGTGGTCATTTAAACAAGACAACCTACTAGCCACAGTTACCTATGTGTTTAGCTATCCACTGAAAAGCCTAGTCTGACTTCGAAGTGCAACGTCAATTTTGACAAGAGCTGCATCCCTTCTAGCCCTGACTGCATACAGGCACAACGAGCTCAAGTAAGAACAGCATCATAACGACAGATTATCGAAGTGACACGTAAATTCAGTTTGTGTCAAACAAAATGTTAATGTCTTAATTTTCCAAGACACACTACCTTATTTTGATGGATATTTGTGGTCTCAAATCCAAAGTACTGCTATACAAAGTGCTGCTTTTTTCGGTACTAAAATCCAACTAATGGTGGAAAGCAAAACGTTGTCCTCATAATAATTCCTGTTCAAATGACAAAATAGGAAATGTGTAGGAAATGTACACTACTTTACACATATAAACAGTTTTGTTGACTTTGCTTTAGCTTTGAGTAGCGGCTGCTGTCTACCGTCTTTTGACTGTGATATGTCACATCTGAATCTAGACTACGCTAGCAATTTATTTTGTATATTCTTCAAATTCTTCATGTGACATTCACCACAGATGTTTAGAAACCAAGAGCTGGTAATCGAACTAGGACAGTAAGAACATTAATTTAGATTACATTAGAATAGCATTACTATGTTCAGCCCAACTGAGGTCATACATCTTTTTAATTTACCGTTGTCTCCTCAATAACAGTCCTTTAGCGATCCAGTGCCTCCCTAACTAAATCATTAGGTGATCTGATGTTTTCAGTTTTTAAGCTTATGAAGAGAAACCTAAGGCTAAGCCACATCCCTCTCCCAACATCAGTCTGCTATTCCTCTGGGTGAGTCGATCCAATTCAATGGGTGACCTGGGAATTCTCAAACTGTCAGAAAAAACTACCCTTTGTTGAAGGTGAGGCTAAGAAATTGATATCGCTCTTCTAACTTTAATCCCTTGCCTGTCAGCCATCCAGTTTAATTATGACAGATGTCGAGAGTGGAGGTATGTAAAGATTAGCACACCACTTTTCAATTAAGAGCACAAAAGTGATTACATATGAGCCAACCCCACCACCAATCCAACCCTCTTTAGTTTTATCCTAAACTCAAATCAGGACTTTGAAACAGAAAGAACACTTGACCACATTCATCTATTACAAGTTCAGCAGAGAGCAACGACTTGAATCTCAACAGAGCAACTGTGTTTCTGCCCTACTCATAATATCTACAGGGCCTCTGCTTCATTAATGCAATTTAGAAGGACAAAAGCAACAATGAGCAACTGGGTTTGTTCATTTTGTCCAACTATCTAGGGAAATAAGGCAAGGTGCCTGAAGATTAGGCAAAGAGGATTTAACTGTGGGGAAACAATAAGAGAGCACCCAATTAAAATGGCTTTATTAGGCAATTATTACTGTTAAAAGTCAAGTTTCTTCACACACATACACATTTGCCAGGCAAATGGCCGGTCTTGTTTTTAATTTGACTTAATGACACTCGCTGAGGTCAGGTCATCATAATAACTGGTTTAGAGGTTGATCTCAGCTGCTAATTGCTTGCCACATGGCATTGTTATTTATACTAATTACAGGCTGTGATTTTCACTTGCCTTGTAGAATTTTAATCTGTGATGAATGATGTCTCCAGATCAAGTTGAAGAAGGAATGAAAACCTGTAGGTAACATAACGTTTCAAACTAATTAAGATGTATATCACAATATGCACCTGGGTACATAGGCAGAAATCCCAGTGGGGACGGGGAAACACAACCTCCCCTTACTTTGAAAAACATTTAGTTGTCCCCGACTATATCCTCCCCAGTGCTCGGCAATGGCACATGGTGCAGGTACAGCATGTGTGGGAATCTGACAATCTGTCATTGGTGGCTGACCTCGCATAAGTAGTTCAAACAATGGATATGTTAGACATTTTTTTACTTATACCTCTCAATAAAATAAAACGTGTATAACCATCACCAGTCTTCATCTTTTCTGCATTGAATTACAGGCCACTCTTACTGTTAGCTAGCGGTTTACTAGTGTGGCACACTTGTAGTGGATTTGTAGATGTTCCACAGGACTGATTATAGCAGCTGTCTAAGAACTACCAGTCTCCACACTCTTGACGACTGCTGGAGTGAGACCCGGAAGGGAGGGGGGCCAAAAACCCCCACTATGT
>JACXGM010019462.1:0-18388 GCA_016801145.1 Umbra pygmaea
TATATATATATATATATACATATCAGCCGCGGTCGGTGGATCTTAATTGGAGAGGACGGGCTCGTATTACGCTCGGCACCGGAGTGAATGGAATAGTGCGCAACGAACAAAACCAATTGTTTTTTTGATTTGCACACATTCCATTCACTCCGGTTCTGAGCGTAATACGAGCCCGTCCTCCCCAATTAAGATTCACCGACCGCGGCTGATACATATACACTCACCCATTCATTCACACATCGACTTCGGTGTCAGCCATGCAAGGCGCCAGCCAGCACGTCGGGAGCAACTGGGGTTAGGTGTCTTGCTCATGGACACCTCGACACTTGGTCAGGAGGACCCGGGGATCGAACCACCAACCTTCCAGTTGCTAGAGATGCCACTGCCGCCCCAACAGGGTCGTTATGTGAGGATAGTGTTCACATGAAGCCATTAATTATCACAGTTCTTTGTCTCTTGTAAACCATACTAATAACAGAAATCACCCAAATGGTCCTGATCAGTAGTTTACATACCCTTGAATGTTTGACATTGTTACAGACACACAAGGTGCCAGACACAGGTTAACATGGCAATTAAAGGTTAATTTCCCACACCTGTGGCATTTAGAATTGCAATTAGTTTCTGTGTATAAATAGTCAATGACTTTGTCAGCTCTCAAGTGGATGTACTGAGCAGGTTAGATACTGAGCCATGGGGAGAAGAAAATAACTGTCAAAGGACCTGCATAATTAGGTACTGGACTTGCATAAAGTTGGAAAAGGATATAAAAAGTTTTCCGAAGCTTTGCAAATGCCAGTCAGTACTGTTCAATCACTTATTAAAAAGTGGAAGTTTCGGGGATCTCTTAATACCAAGCCAAGGTCATGTAGACCCTGAAAGATGTCAGCAAAAACTACCAGTAGAATTGTTCGGGATATAAAGAAAAACCCACAGGCAACCTCGGGAGACATACAGGCTGCTCTGGAAATAGATGTGGGGTTGTTTCAAGGAGCACAATACGACAATACTTGAAAAACAATTGCATGGTTGAGTTGCCAGAAAGGAGCCTTTACTGCGCCAGTGCCACAAAAAGATCGGTTTCAATATGCCCGACAACACCTTGACATGCCTCTCAGCTTTGTAATTTGGAGTGACAAGACAAATAGAGCGCTATGTTTGGAGAGTGGTCAACCAGGTCTATAGTGAAAACAATTCCATCCCCACTGTGAAGCATGGTGGTAGCTTACTGATGCTTTGGGGGTGTTTGTGCGTGCTCTGAAGGCACCGGAAACCTTGTGAAAATTGATGGCAAGATTAATGCAGCATGTTATCAAACAATAATTGCAGACAATTTGCATTCTTCTGCATGAAAGCTGCGCATGGGACACTTGGACTTTCCAGCATGACCCTAAGCACAAGGTCAAGTTGACCTTCCAGTAGTTACATCAGAGAAAATTGAAGGTTCTGGAATGCCCTCACTGTCTCCTGACCTCAACAACATCAAGCTACTCTGGAGAGATCTCACTTTGGGGAGATCTCAAACATGCGATTCATGCAAGAAGACCAAAGCCTTTGCGTGACCTAGAGGCATTTTGCCAAGCCGGATGGGCAGCTATACCAAGAATTCAGGGCCTTTATACAAACAAGCCCTTAGAATGCCACTAAGTTGCTGGACACCCTGATGTCCCTGGATGGCTTGTGAGTATAATGTAGTTCCAAGGACCCCACTTTACCATTAAAAGATAACCCAGTAAATTTGCTGGTCTCTTGCGTGTACTGACTCACTTTGACAGATTGATGTTGTTGACTGATGCCTTTATGGGTTGACTGTCTAAAATTGTGGTACAATATCATGCAGGTGGGCAAAAACAGTTTCCCTGGGCAAGGTAGCTCATCTGTTTTGCTGAGGTTAAATCAACACCATGTTTAATATGTCTTAATAAATTAAAACAAAAATGTACACAATTTGTGCAAGTGTCGTGTTTTATTGGTGATTCACTGTCCAGCCCGCTTCAATTGAGAATGTCCTGCTTGAAGGTTGTCCTAGAAGGAAGAAGTGCAATGCATCTAATGTAGCGTGGTCCCCAACATGTCCTTGTGTCTATTTCTGCACTGCCTGATATCAAGCTGTCCACTTTTGAGATGACCTGATGTTTGGCGTAGTGTCATTGGCATCACTGGAGACTGTTAAAAGCTATCAAGACTCTTCTTCTCATGTTCCCTTAGAGGAGGTGATAGTTTGCTTATGCACCGTTTTGTGTGTTTTGTCACATTTTTTGGGTCAGCCAGGACATGACCTTTAGGCTATTACCCCGTGTTAGCAGGGACAGATGAAACAGTGGAAGACATTGACAGGGTTGGACATGGCCATGTCTTTTCTTCCGGACTTGGAGTATGGGACAAATATAGCACTTTGTAGAACGCCATGAACATGCATTCAGCTGCAGTCAGACGCATTCATGTCTTTGCACAACAGAGGCTCATTCATAAACAATGCAGGCAGCACCAGGATCAGCGTTTCACGCTAACGAGGACTTACGACCGCAGGGAGACGTCAGAAGGCCTAATGCTTGGAGAACGCCAGCACCTGAGCTAAAACAAACAGGGCCCTGGAAAATGAGCTGCTGATTTTGATTTCCACAGAGATTAGAGAGGATTTAGAGTTGTAAACTGTTTCCCTAAGGGGGGTGCAAGGGATTTATAGACCAATGGCTGTGTGATTGAGTTCGCCAGGTAAGCATTTGGTCACAAAAATGTTGCTAACTAAAGTGCTAATTAGGCACACATGCTCCCCTTTTTAAATAATGTTGCTGGGGGAAATCCTGTAAGGACTTCACTCTGAGTACCTATTATCTGTCCAAGAAACAGACATTTCATTTTTATGTAACAATACATTTTTTTAAAGTTTCAGTTATTACAGATTTGATGACTAAGGATCTCAGCAATTAGAAATAGCAGGAAACCTAAGTGTGTAGACATATTTCCTGGGCTTTTGAAATTGATGTTAGCAAATGAGGGTCCCTACATGCATTGCAAACCGAAGCGTTGAGAACTTTGTACAGAGAGTTTCTTAAAAATATAGTTTAAAGGACAGTACCGTTCGCATATACAGGCAGGCGCCATCTTGGGAAAACAGACTCAACCAGTCGAACCACGAACGCCGTGCTATGTGAGCTGAACTGTGACTTGGAATCTCCCATGGAAAGAGGTTTTTCAGTCATTCTTGCAGATCAATGAGCAGCCTTCCTCATTATGCCTTTATCTGCACAAACCCATCAGCCACAAATGTCTTTACAGTACGATGATCACGCTTAGGTTTTCGTGAAATATCTAATGTTTCCATACCTTTGCACTATTTGATGCTTTTCCGCAGAAGAGATCCTTTTTTCCCCATATTGATTGAAACCTGTGGCCTGCTTAATAATGTGGAACATCCTTAAGTAGTTTTCCTTTAATTGGTCTCACCTGGCAAACTAATTATCACATGTATTTGAGATTGATTTCAGTGATCCAAATAGTCCAGAGACATAATACCATCCATGAGTTTGATTGTAAAACATTTTTTTTATGTTTGACACTTAATTCCAATTTGCATAATATTTTGGAACACAGATTAGATCTTTAGAGGCGTTCTACAATGTTTTGGGATTTTCTATATTTATTTTTTATATACACAATAGGTTGCAATTTTCTCATGACCTTTTTTGGAAACATACTTTTTACCGTGTCACAGAACAAACACATTGAAATCAGAGGCTGCAGTGAAACACATCCTCTAAATATAAGAGAGAACAAACCCGAAGCGGTTCTTCCTTCGTTAACCTGTTATCAGTTAAATCAGATGCAGTACAATGGCTAGGCATTTTACGGAGGAACAACAAAGCAGTCAAAGCGATAGAATGGCCGCCTGATTAACTGAGGGTCTTTTAACTTTGAAATATGTTTGTCTCAGTCAACCTGACCATAAAGGGTTTGTCCCATAGTGGGCGCAGTGATGACAATGGGGAAACATTGAGACCGAGCTCTGACTGAGCCCTTCATCTGCTTGCGTCAGGCCCATTCCTGTCCTTTTCTGGACCGTATGGAGGTTACAAGCTGTGACAGTCTGTCATGAGTGAAGAAAAACAGCACTTTCACAGCTGCTTTTGATGTTTACCACCCTTTTTCTAATGTGGAAACAAATTATATTTTTGTCAGATCAGAATTTGCTTAACCATAGTCTGAGTACTTCCTAAACACATGCAGTATTGCAATTTAAAACTCTTGTTTTTGTATAGTTCGCTCGTCCCATTAACAAAAACATTTGTACTCTATGGTGAGTGAGTGTGGGAACCATGCACACTTTTAGCAATCCTATTGAGTTTTATTTCCTAAAATGTGTGTTTGTCAGCCCTGCAGATAACCTCTGGAAGCTAAACATCCAACCTAAGTTGTGTGACGCCACTCCCTACCAATATGAGCCAGTCCTTGTACAACCAATGAGCTTCTTGCTCGGGATGTGTGGCTTTATTTTTTACTCCAGAAGTGGGGAGAGATATATGTAAAGACTTATCCTTTCTGCTCAGCGTAAAGAAAGACACGGACCCAGCCTCTTCGCCCTGTAAGGAAAATGAATCTTCCCTCAACATGTCAGGACAATGACTAATAAACTTGACTTCAAACATATGTATGAATTTGGTCCGTGAGCCGTCCAGTTGATGCTCGCTGACCCTATGTGTGCCACAGTGATTTTTTTGGCAACATCAGATTCATTGCACAATGGCACAGTCGGATTTCAAGTTGGGTTGCGTTCCGCGTCGTAGCTCTCAGACCTTAGTCACTCCAACGGAACGTTGTCGCGGGCATCAGAAGGAGTGCTGCCAGTGGAGCGGACACACCTTGTGAGAGAACGGGACAGACGAAGAGATGCAGCGCAGAGCAAACTCAGCGTAAGTGGGCCATCTAGCCAGACGGCACTCAGCTTTACTCGACAAGCTGGGAAAACATGAGACGGAGTAGGTTTCTGATTATCTGGCTGTTTTTCATGTCTGCCAGACTGAGTTGGGTTCTTAAAATGATCTTTACCTTCTTCGCTCAAACATATTTGCTAGGGCTTTGTTTCTGTAGGAGCTGCATTTGGCTGAGCCATGTCTCTGGTTATCAAAGGCATATCAATGGTCTTTGATTTGATTGTTGTTGATTTTGGAGTCTAAGTTAAAGAAGCTGGTATGATATCATTTTTCTTCTGTCTTTCCAACAAAGTGTTTTGTTTGTTAATATTATGAAAGGATGCTTCGTAATATTACAGCTTTTTAGGGAAGTGCAAATAAAAATTGATGGCCGCTGAGGAAAAGCATTTATTAATTTGAAGTGTAAATGTAGAAATGTTTGCTAGATATTAATAGCCCCAATGACAGAGAACCATTCCATCCATAGAGAAAAGCTGGACGGGCTCAGTTTGCCCTAGATGACAGCTGGCGGATCCACCAAGGCACATCGCTAACGTAAAGTGGTGCGATTTCATTACTGGCTGACACTGATGAGGAGTGACTGCACATCATCTGAGATGGTGTGAAAGACAACAGAAACACAGATGTAAACTGGAGATGTAGAGAGCAGGCTGGAAGGAGAAAAAAATAAGAAAATGTGCCAGCCCAACTCTTGAGCTTGAACACCATCCCACGGTTTTAGTCTTCCTCACTCTGTTCCTCCACGCCAGCCATCCAGTGCTAACTACATACGTTAGCTTCTAAATTCGCTAATATCACATGTATTTTGTGTACATCTAGGAGAGCTGACAAAGGGACAGCTCATGGTAAAGGCATAATTTGACTCATTTCTTGTTGTCCATTCAGGCTCTTTAAATTATTCAGCAACCTGATTCTGTGAAGTGCCCATTTCAAACTAAAAATGATACCATGTTTTCTAGTCTGTCTCTACAGAAATCAATCTTACGTCAATTTTGTTTCTCCCCTCACAATTGGTCTTGTCCATTGTCTACTGACCCTGCCTTGTTGGCAGCTCTGCAACTCCGTGGACAGATGCGGGATGGTGAGGGGCGCAGACAAGTTATATAAGTCGAATTATCTCCCAAATCTAGCAGGTTGGATGAACCATGTGTGCATGAGAGTGTTCGTGAGAGTGTTAGTGAGACTTTCACAATAAAAATTGGGAGATGAGAAAAATGGGTGGAAAAAGTTTTTGGGCTTACAGGCATGCTGGAACAGTGAAGGGCCTTCTCAAAACTTTTGTCACAACATTGGAAGCTTCAAATTGTCAAAAATGCCTTTGTAGCATTAAGATGACCCTTCACTGGAAATTAGGGACCAAACCCTGAAAAACAGCCCCAGACCATTATCACCCCTCCACCATTAGTAGGGGTGTACACATACTTTTGGCTATATAGTGTAGGTAGGTAATAGTGATGGGCAAACAAACCTTTATTGCTGTCCTTTTAGCAGCAGGATATAATGCTGGCAGCACCAAATCTGATTTTCTTTTTCAAAATAAAAGCCACGTTAAAATTTAACATGTTGCAAGGCATTCCAACAATGGCCTTTATTTTGAAAAAGAAAATCCCGAGTTCTGTCAGCATATTTTGCCGCTATAAGAACAGCAATGAAAGTTTGTATGCCCATCAGTAGTAGGTAGCTCTACCCCTGACCTTTGGGGGGCCAGGAGAGAGAACTTTTATTGACTTGTGTGGGCCAGTATTCCTGTTGGGTAGAAGGGGCTAGATACCAAGGGTGGCAGAATGAAGACTATTGGCTGGGTGGGCCAGTACTTACAACATAAATGTTCATCATAATGTTTGTCTACCATGAGAATTCTGATCAGTCACAGAAGTAAAATGGCTGAATATATTCTGTATTCAGTGAAGGAATTTATCAATGTAACGTACTAGAGTTTTGTTGCAGGTAGCAATCAACCAGTACAACAATAAGTGAACTGTCACACAACAACCAACAGGGCCTTGTGTCAGCAGTGATCTAAATGGTGTCTGGCATGCCGTCGTTCTGTGCAAAAACTGGTGTAAGCATGATACGAGCCGGGCCCTCTGTCAGCGCAGACCGCCAACCTCCCGGTTCTTCCAAGGTGATGCCAACGGTCAGGGTTGATGTTAAAGACTTTCATGTCCTGCTTGATGACATCCTTAAAGCGGAGCTTGGGTCGGCCACGAGGGCAGTGTCCCACAGCAAACTCCCATGGAAGATGGACATTGGGAGATGTTCATCTGGCAATACAACGTACACAACCGATTGTTCTAAGGCGCCTCCTCCGGAACACAGTGTACATGTCACTGCTGTTCGGGAGCTTCAGCACGGTGGCGTTTGGGACCCGATCTTGTCATGACAAGCCAAGAATCTGACGTAGGCAACTGAAATAAATAGTATTTAGCTTTTCAAGTGAGCTGTCACAAAAATAATATTGCCATTAGGGTTGGGTATCGTTCGCATTTGAACCAATACCAGTACCAATACCTTGAATTCGATACCGATACCCAACGGTAATTATTTCAGTATTCAGAAAATCTAAAGAGATGTGGCTAAAGGTGGCAGCTCATAAAATATACATATGTTCATACATTAAAATCTGATTGCTTAATTGATTACATTTATGCTTGATGTTGGCTAGTTAGATAAGCTGATACACAGCCGAAGACTGTTATGATGATGAACGTTAAATAACATGAGTCGTCCACATGTCCTAAGCTGTGTGAAAAATACGCGATTAAAATGCTTATGATAATGATGCTATAATGATAAAGTAATGAAAAAGCCCACTTATCTCCAACAACAATTAATCCAACTACTGTAGCTATTATTTTACCTGAACATGACAAAGAATTTGATGTTATGATGGCTCCCCTGAAGTTGTCCCAGGAGGGCTCAACGTCTTCGGAGCTACCACTGATAGCTGCGGGCAATATCAATTAAGTTTCTATTTGCATATCACGTCACAAATATTACAAGTTGTCTGTTTGAGAAGGTGTTTCCTTAGGTTTGAAGTGTTGCCATGCTAACTTTCTATATCACATCGCAAATATTACAACGAGTGTTGTCTCTGGCTGTATCAAATATAGAAAAGTGTAGCCACACGTCTGACTGCTTTCAGCTCCAATATCATCCAACTGCAGCCACAAATGGGCGTTCTCGTGCTGGTGGGGGTTTCTGTATTTGTAAACTGGAATGCCCGGGAACACATTCCATAGTGGTCGAATTAATTATATTACAACCATGATTACAACATTCACGGTTAAGGTTAGGCATGAGGTTACTAACCAACGCAGTCTCACGGCTTTTCTTAATATATTGTAATTTGTCACGCAATTTTAATCTGTTGATTTGTGTACACGGACACGATTTTCTTGTTTTTTTCTTGTGTTTTTTAGCACATTTACTTTTCGTGTCTCTCAGCACGTTTCAAAATGAATGTATTAAAATTGGAAGCATCATGATGTAGCATTTCAGTAAAACGTGTTGTTCTAATATATTTTAGATGGGTTTAACAGCATGGTTTAATTCCGAGTGGTTAGGGTAAGGGCTTGGGTAAGGCTTATGATTAATTTAATGACTGAAAGTAAAAATCGTATTTTAGATGGGCTTAATAGCAAGGTTTCAGAGTGGTTAAGGTTAGGGTTTGGTAAGGCTTATGGTTAATGTAAAGATACAAAGTAAAAATCGCCTGTCTGCATCACGCTGCAATGGAGAACAACGTGGCACCGATTGATTTTACATGAACCAATACTCAGTAATATCGACGTGATTCGGTCGGTACCGGTAAAAGTACAGGGGTCGGTACCCATCCCTAATTGCCATATTGGCTAAACAGAACAACATGTTGTTAATAATAGTATTCAACTGGCTTGTCTGTTTTTGGTTTCCCATGTACCAATTAAGTATATCAGCAGGAAGCTGTGTTGGTTTCAGGATTCTCCTACCTAACCCTCAGCACTGTACATTATCCAGCTCACTTCCTTTTTTTCCTCTGCCAACACAAAAACAAATGTTTTTTTCCACTTTAATTTCACTTTTTTACTTGTCTTGCGTGCTGTAAATGGAAACCCCACGGTCACGAGTCATGTCGTCTTGCCTTGTGAAATGTGGTGAGGAGCCTTAATGTACCTGCCTTCCTGTTTGTGAGGTTCGATCGGTTGAGGTGGAATACCTACTTGTTTTTCTGCAGAGAGTTGCTCTACTCTCAGAGGATTAAGCAGCATTGCACTGAATTTAGTTTAGGATTCTAATTGAAATATTAAGTTTGCATGAATAGTAATGCTTTAATATTTGCTATTTTTGTTAGTTGTTTTGTTTAAGTGCACACTACTCAGTGCACAGGATACAGAGTGAAATTATTATTTTATTATTTCCAGCTCTTTCCTCTGAGTGGCCTGATGGTTGAATCTGATTGCCCCAGTGGGTTCTCTGGGTTCTTGCACCAGACTCATCAAACCTGTGTCTCTTATTGCTGCTGTCATCATGGGTGACAACATTTTATCAAGACACCCTGCCTTACATCTTCAACTATTCCCCAAAAAAGTGGTTCTAAAATGTTTTACAACCCTGTACCTCCTATGATATTTCACATACAGCTGGTGAGGTGGAAAACAAAATCTCGCATAGATACGTGGTCACAAACGGCGTCTTAACAGCGCAAGTTGCCACTGCAGAATACTCTGTTTCTGTCTTTTTTCTTCACAGAACGACTCGTTGTAATTTCAGTGAGGTGAGGCTAGTCGGGATGTTGGTTACTGCAAGCTGTGCAAAAAAGTGATGACAAACCCAGTTGTCAATGTTCTCCATTTCGGGGAAGTACCTACCCTGTAGTCGAATGGGAAATTGGCTTACAGGCCAAATATGCATATCTTAACATCTAAACGGTGGCTGGCATCTCTCACACATAAAGCAGCCCTGCCAACGCTCACGCATTGGCTGTGAGACACGTGTGCATTTGATTGGTTTCAATCAAATGCTTGAGAGTTGGCAGCCCTGGATAAGGGATGAAGTGTGCCATAAACGACAAGGTTTCACATGTCATGTTCTTCTCTTCAGGTCATTACCTAGCCGGATTGCCAAAAGACTAATTGTGTTAGTGCCAAGTTGGCGCCTAAGAGTCTGAATAATTCAATTGATGTAAATGTGTCAATATCGGTTTCTGCTTGTTTTCATTGTTATGGCCAGAAGAAGGTGATTCCATTTTCCAGTACTGAACTTTAAGTACCGATCTGATGCAGAGTTCTGATACCATTGTTTTAAGGCTACAAAATGTAAAACTTGCATCCACCCATTGTGCTGTCAGACTTCATAAAGACATGGGACACGTGTCTGAACATGTCTTTTTCTTATTGCTTATTACCGTAATCTGGTCTTTCATCTACCCTAACATGGATTTAATTACAAAGCGTATTTAATTACAATACTCCTAAAATAATCTAACAAAAAGTTCTGACAAAAATGTGTATTTTGTTATTTTTTAGTATCCATTTTTATTTTAGAGATTAAGAAGAAATAATGTCAACTTCAGTGCCATGAACATGCAACATGAGTAGTAAAAATGTAATATACTTAGTATAATTTTTTTCCATTTAATATTGTTGAAAACCTCTCCTTTATCACAAGCAATCACAAGCAATTAAACTATCTAAAGTCTTGATTGTTATAACAGTTGATATATTTTACATTGACAATAAATTTACATTCTATTTAATCCATTGCAACAACAAAAATACATGCTTGAGGCTTTTCAAAATTTATGAAGAGTAATACGAAGGTCATGAGAATCACCCAGCTGGATATAATATTATTAAAATATAATATTTCTAGAATCCGAGCTACTACTACTTTTTAATTCTTACTGACCAGCTTACCAATGCTGTAAAAACTGTAGTCCTTGATATTTTAAAAACCCAATAAACTATGTCGTTCTATGGGATATTGATTTCCTTTACTATGCAGTGCTTTGTAACTTCTAAAAAGCACAGCCTAAAATTCAAAAATTATATTAAATATAGACCGGTGCGTGCACATTGACAAAAACTGTGGAGGCACAACGGATTGTCCTCATCGAATTTTCTGTTCAAATGGCAAAATATGCATTGGATTGCGTAGAATATAATTGTCCCATCTAAACTACCTTATTTGATTTTTTTAAATAACATGAAATAAATGTTCTACAGCTTTTGCAAGCTACTCTGCAGCTCACTGAAAGAGAAAGTGGTTGTGTTTTCACTCCACAGAATTCTGCACAGTGTACCTTTTTTAATAGGTGCTCTTCTTCCACGCAGCCTACTGGGATCACAACCATCAAGTTCAAACTGAACTCAATCAAATTGACGGGCTCTGTGTTGTTAAATGAATGCTAGGCAGACCTCAATTGTTCCACTCCCCAACTGGACAATTCATTTTTTTGACAAGCTGCTGCATGTTCATTTGTAGATTTGACCACTGCCATATTAAAACATGTACATACTACAGGCAAGCACTTGTTCCACTAATGTTCATTAAACTTTACAGGAAACGCCCTGCGGCTTCAGTCTACAGCTCCTTTCTTGGCTCTTTCCACAGCAGTTTGCCCATTAAAAATGTTTATTTTGATTATTTTATTTATCTCTTAAGGGAAAATTCTGCAGTAAATCAGTTTAGTATTTGCAAAGATTTCGGTACCATAGATTTATGTCATACAATGGTCTGCCTGCCACTGCATCCCAGAATAACCAAGAGTACATTTCGGCTGCTTCTGTATCAGTCTACATTTTAAATACTACAAGGTCCAGAATTCCAAGGGAACTTAGTGCCTGCCCCCTAGCAAGTATCTCCAAGTTACATCCAATGTAGCCTAAGCCCATGTCCTAGTTACAGTTGTATGCAAAAACATATAAACAATTGGGTGTTTGGATCAGCAATTTCATTTTGATCTATCAAATAACTGAAGGACACAGTAATATTTCAGTAGTAAAATGAGGTTTATTGGATGAACAGAAAAGGTACAATATGCATCAAAACTAAATTAGACTGGTGCATAAATCTGGGCACCCCAACAGAAATATCACATGAATATTTATTTGAGCCTCCTTTAGCAGAAATGACAGCCTCTAGATCAGGGGTATTCAACTCTGGACCTCGAAGCCAGATCCACTCAACTTTTGTATTGCAACCCTCTAATCTGAGACTTATTTAGACCTGGGACACCTTGAGGTAGAACAGAACCAGCAGGCTTTGGACCCCATTAGAGTTGAAGACCCCTGCTCTAGATGCTTCCTATAGCCTGTAATGAATGTTTGGATTTTGGATGAAGGTATTTTGGACCTTTCCTCTATGCAAAACATCTCCAGTTCAGTTAGGTTTGATGGTTTCCGAGCATGGACAGCCCGCTTCAAATCATCCCACATATTTTCAATGATATTCAGGTCTGGGGACTGGGATGGCCATTCCAGAACATTGTACTTGTTCCTCTGAATAAATGCCAGTAGATTTTGAGCAGTGTTTTGGGTCATTGTCTTGTTGAAATATCCAGCCCCTGTATAACTTCAACTTTGTGACTGATTCCTCTACATTATTTTCAAGTATCTGCTGATATTGAGTAGAATCCATGCAACCCTCAACTTTAACAAGATTTCCAGTACCGGCACTGGCCACACAGCCCAACAGCATGAGGGAACCTCCACCAAATTTTACTGTTAAATTTTACGGGTAGCAAGTGTTTGTCTTGGAATGATGTGTTCTTTTGCTGCCATGCATAACGCCCCATGTTATGAACAAATTACTCCATCTTTGTTTCATCAGTCAACAGCACCTTTGTCCAAAATGAAGCTGACTTGTCCAAATGTGCATTTGCATACCTCAAGCAACTCTGTTTGTGGTGTGTGTGCAAAAGAAAAGGCTTTTTCCGCATCACTCTCCCATACAGCTTCTCCTTGTGCAAAGTGCGCTGAATTGTTGAACAATGCACAGTGACACCATCTGCAGCAAGATGATGTTGTAGGTCTTTGGAGGTGGTTTGTAGGCTGTTTTTGACCATTCTCATCATCCTTCGCTTTTGCCTCTCCAATATTTTATTTGGCCTGTAACTTCTGGCCTTAACCAGAACTGTGCATGTGGTTAGTGCAGGGCGGTATACCGGTGTGTATTTTTGTTATGATATTATTTGAATATATAACGTCCGGAATGCTATGCTGCGCGACTGTTTCACTTCTGACCCTTTTCAATTTTGCGCTTCTAATCACGCGTGGTGCGACTGCAAGGCATGGTGAGGGTTAACAGTAGTGCTCAGGGGTCTGTACGTCCGACCTAAAATGCCCTTTACGTCAGACTTTATATTTATACCTGTTGCACCAGCCGGGCATAAGCTCTTAATGAATGAGCTTCGCCTAGTAGCTAGCAGGCACTGCCAGGGCGCAGGGTGCTGATTTATCTTTAGTCATTTGAGAGTTGTTTTGAGGCCCCCATGTTTCCACTCTTCAGATGAGAGTCAAAGAGAACAACCACTTGCAATTGGCCACCTTAGATACCTTTTCTCATGATTGGATGCACCTGTATGAAGTTCAAGGCTGAATGAGCTCACCAAACCAATGTTGTGTTCCAATTAATCAGTGCTAGTTAGTTACATGTATTTAAATCAACAAAATGACAATTTTGTCAAATTTTGTTCTGATGCATATTACACTTTTTCTGATAATCCAATTAACCACATTTCACTACCAAAATATTACTGTGTTCTTCAGTTATTTGATAAATGAAAATGAAATTGCTGATCCAAACACTTAATTATTTATAAATGAAAATCATGGAAATTGTCAGGGGTGCCTAAATGTTCGTAACTATTTACCGCACCTAGTAACATTTACAACCGGTCATAAAATCATCTGGGAGTTAAATTACTAATCTTGCTTCTGTAGGTACAGCCTTCTCGAATGACCTCCATTCAGAGGCCGGACAAATTCAGATCAGAGATCCAATCTTCTCCCCTGTAGTTTTCAAGAGACTTGATCAGTGCAAAGTCTGCATACTTTCTGTGGCCATGTTTAGAATTCCTAAATGCATTGAGACGTTTTCAGTGTCTTATCATGTAGAAAACATGACATGCACATGGTTTTGGGGGTTTAGCTGTCTGGAGGAATTTTTTAAAAAGCCGAACACACAAGTTAAATACATATTGTTGTCATTATTATTAATAAATCAGGAATGCCATTTTGTCAAACAGGAATATGTCATAAAAGCCAATTATTATTGAAATGAAAGCTTTTTATTATACAATTATTATTATTATTCCAACAAATACTATATATATTAGAATTGTTATATTTTTTTTGCATTATTCGAGGTCTGACAACACTGGATATTTTTTCTTATTTTGACCACTTGTCATTTTCTGCAAATTGTTGAGAAGTAGATTCTATATAATCATGTTTAAATATAGTTTGAACAGTTTAGAATGATATTACTAGATGAGAGAGTTGTATAGCTATAGTTGAGCCCTGTTGGCGGATTCTAGGACATGTTGGACTTCCCCAAGACAGACAGGGAGAAGATTCATGGTCAAGCCAGATAAGACTTTCCTTTAGGAGAGTAGACAAGGAAGCAAGGCCAAGCAAGTGAGTCAGGAGGAGAGAGAGCCCTTACAGTTCTTATATTATAACATCAGCATAAGCAGTAGCTTATGGTTTAGGACTTATAGCTTATAACTCTGTTATATATTGGACTGCTTATAACTATATGATCTATTGTAGGTTAGACTGTAATTCCATCACTGGTCTAATACATGTGGATGCCATTCAGACTAATACAGGACATTTTACTGACAGGACATTAGACAGATAATGTTTACTGAGTTATTCGGATAACAACTAGCAAGGCCAGTTGATTAGACGCTAAGACAGAAGTTAAGGTGACCAGCACATGTGCTCACATGAGACAGTCACGGGTCTGAGGAGATAGGGGTCTCCTTCTAGGAGGTGTTCGAACAACAATGCTAAGGCTATATAAACCAGTTCCATATGATCATTCGGGCATTTTTCCCAACACATCTTGAATGCCTTGTTATGAGATGACCCTGTTTCCACAATGAGAAGTACTTTAATAAACATTCTATTATCAACCGCAACCTGACTCCTGAAACCATCATTTCAACAAAGATCCTGTTAAGACTGAAATAATCATCTTTACAAAATCGATTCTCTAAATGACAGTATTTTTATGTAGAATTTTGAAGAAATGTTGTCTGTAGTATTTGACCCAAACAGATATCAAAATTAAACCAGAAACCTTTTTTTGCGGTGGTCTCACAATCTGTAGAGCTACAGCTTTATAACTGCCCCAGTAATCTAATTATTTATAATGTACCGGTGGTTTGCAGAACATGATTTTATTTTCACACAATTTTCAAAAATTTCTGCATGGTGGGGAAGAGGTTTGCTAAGCTTCTGCCTTTCACAGCACATGTCTTTGTTAATGCAAAACCACCTACATATCATAGTGCAGGCATTGGTGCTTTTTCTGGAGATGATTATTATCTGTGTTTCACTGCTATCCAGTTAGAACCTGACTGCTTCTTCAGACTGTTTCATTACTAAGTTAGACAATGGTGTTAAAAAATGTGACCAAAGAGCACTTCGCTAGCAAAGCAGATGACAGACCGCAAAATGGAGTGCTATTTTGCCAACCAAGTGACACGCTGAGAAAAAGCATTATCTATATATATACACATACACACGTGTGTGTATATATGTATGTTTATGTGTGTGTATATATGTATGTGTATGTGTGTGTATATATATATATACATATGTGTATGTATATGTGTATATATCCGTATCTGTATATATGTAAATATGTATGTATATATGTATGTATATGTGTGTATATGTTTATATGCAGGGCTGCTGACAGGAATCTGTGGGCCCGGGACAAACTCCACATTTTGGGCCCCCTGCTAAAGAAAATTACTGTGCAAAAACAAAATTTGGGGCCCCCCTCAGGACTGGGCTCGGGACAACATACCCGGTTGTCCCCCCCTGTCAGCTGCCCTGTTTATATGTATACGTGTGTGTGTGTGTAACATTTTTGCCCAGTCCTAGCTGAAACCCCTAGGGCTGAGAGAATGGTGCTGGAGCAGCTAAATATGGGTTTATGAAAGACCGCCTCTTGGTCAATTCACCTGAAAACAATTGATCAGTTTTCAGTAAATGTCCTTAATCAAAAGCCAGGTGCTGTAAGTGAACTGCTACTTTGGGTACACGTTTCCGCTCTAATGAGCTGTACACAGTTTACCAGGGATGTTACAGTGTGGTTCTTTGACCCCCAGCTTCGCTGGAAGGGTTAATACGGAAGTCCATGAAGACACCACTCTGTCTGGAGCCCCCCCACTGTGGTCTGCCTGTAAAGCACCAGGATGACAGGATGCTCTGTGTAGACTTCTGTTTCAGGCTGCAGGGGTGCTATTTCCTGTCTAGGCCCATATTGAATCTTTGCTGTACGCATAAGATGATAGTAATGTTGTTTTCTATGCCTTAGGGCTGATGAATTTGACATTTTCTAATGAACTTTAACAATAGTTTTCAAATGACTGTGTCAGCACATACCTTGCTGTTCACTCAGACCGTCACAGAGTGAAGGTTCCAAATCAACTGAAACACATTAGCTTTGGCAGATAGGAAAGCCGCCAGGTGCCACGGCGCCAGGTGCCACGGCGCCAGGTGCCACGGCGCCAGGTGCCACGGCGCCAGGTGCCACGGCGCCAGGTGCCACGGCGCCAGGTGCCACGGCGCCAGGTGCCACGGCGCCAGGTGCCACGGCGCCAGGTGCAACGCCGCCAGGTGCAACGCCGCCAGGCGCCACCAACATCTGCCTTGAATGTCAGTAATCGGTTGCAACACCCTGCAATCACTATTTTCAGCCTATGCTTTGATTTCCAAATGTCCTCCTTTGTTGACCTGGAATTAAACCACCCTTGCTGGCATAGCTTTGTCTAACTGCAGCAGTGCACCTCAAAGACCTCTCAACCCCTCGTACCTCTGAATCTGGGAAACCCTCACTGCATTTAATCATTGGCTGAGCCACAGGCCATCCTCACAGTCACTTCCCCCATCAGTCCTCCTCAGTGCCCTCTTCATCACCCCCCCCCACTAAGAGCTCAGCTGGCCTCTTTCCTACTTCCCAGTATCCCTGCCCCCACAGCACACTTACCTGCTTTTGTTGTTTCGCTCTTTTTTTCTCTACAACTGCAGTCCCCTGCCTCTCTAAGCAAGATGGAAGTTCTTAAAGTCTTGTGGGGAGAAAAAAGCTAGTGCAGCACCTCATTTGTCTCGCCGCCACAGCCTCCAGTTCTGAGGCGCTAGCCCAAATCTAGGCCAATGTTAACCCTCGATGGGAGCCATTAACTTGCTGACTTTTTTACCCGCGTTTCAAACACTTATATTTAATTCAAAATGCAGACTGATTTTAATGGTGTGGTGGAAGCTTAAAAAGCTTTTAGCGTTTATGCTCTGTTCAACTCTAGGATTGACTGTTTTAGAGTTTCCTCTGGGTACACTAGGTCAGTGGATTCAAAACCTTTTTATCCTGGATCTACTTGATTAAACAATTCTGCTGCATCCATGTGGTATTGATGACATTACTTGGTCATGATGTTGCCACGTGGTGAAGATGTTGCCACGTGGTGAAGATGTTGCCACGTGGTGAAGATGTTGCCACGTGGTGAAGATGTTGCCACGTGGTGAAGATGTTGCCACGTGGTGAAGATGTTGCCACGTGGTGAAGATGACTGCAGTCTTTTCTAATTCATACTGCCAATCTTTTTTCTGTGATGCTTCTTTTCAAATAGATAAACTAACATTTAATCTAACCTTTTCAGTTTGAATATTTGCTTTACCATATAATACTTTAGAATAATTAGTTGTATAGTAATATGTATTACTTATATAATCATTGATTTTAAACTTTGATTGCATCACTCAGACAGTTAATTCAATGTGTAGTTTGTGAATAATTATCTAATTTAATATCCTGTGTACTGTGAACAAAAAACACATGCATGTTGTGTAAAAGTACAACTAAGGAAGGACAGATACCCATGAAGTTTGTTTCAGGATATAAGCAGGCAGGGAATTTTGTGTATTTAGGGGCAAGGCCTCGTAGCCTTAAGGAGGTGCACTAAGGCCATCGTCCAGGGCGCTAGGGCCATCGTCCAGGGCGCTAGGGCCATCGTCCAGGGCGCTAGGGCCATCGTCCAGGGCGCTAGGGCCATCGTCCAGGGCCCTAGGGCCATCGTCCAGGGCCCTAGGGCCATCGTCCAGGGCCCTAGGGCCATCGTCCAGGGCCCTAGGGCCATCGTCCAGGGCCCTAGGGCCATCGTCCAGGGCCCTAGGGCCATCGTCCAGGGCCCTAGGGCCATCGTCCAGGGCCCTAGGGCCATCGTCCAGGGCCCTAGGGCC
>JACXGM010019463.1:5640-18485 GCA_016801145.1 Umbra pygmaea
GGTGGCCCTCTGTCTACAGTCTGACTGGGGTGGCCCTCTATCTACAGTCTGACTGAGGTGGCCCTCTATCTACAGTCTTGAATGTGTAGCATGAGGATCAGTCTGTATGAACACGGTGCATACCCAGATAACATGAGTCAAACCCAGATGAACAATCGGCCCCTCCCCATCGCCAAGTGTTGACCAATAACACAGAGCCACACTGTTTTTTCCAATTATTAGGCCCTTGTAAAACGATGCATTTATGCAAGGCCTACTGGTTTGTAGTTTTGGCTGAAACTGGTGCAGATCCAACTGGCAAACGTGGTTAGACCCACTGGACTGGGGTTTGTGTGGTAGCAGCGAGAGGATCTAGACTGTCTGTAGTCTGTTAAGCTGGGTTGGAATCAAGTCCAGTTATATTCAGTATACTTGGGAAGATAACTGACATTCAGTGCTGCTTGTCCTGGAACTGGTTTTAAAAGATACTCAATGAATCCCAAAGCACACTGTAAAGCAAATGTTTCTGCTATTAACTTGAGGCAGGGATCACATTGAATCCATGCCTGAATTGTACCTTCAACCTGACTCTATTAGCCGCTGTCAAATTAGCAGTGCTGATCTAATAATGTACATTTCAGAGTTTTCCGTATTTCTAAACATGATTATGGACCTTATCTTAGAACTTATTTCAGCCAGAGACGCTGGTTCAGACATCAGTAATGTTCTGAACGTCAGGCTTTCTCTGCCCTCTGTTTGGCTCTACTCTATTTTAGGATGTTGCTTCCACACTGAAGGTTTGGTAATCGATACAACAGCACTCCTATGGATGGATAATTCACCTAGTTCAGCTGCTGGTATTGTCTCTATCTCCTTCGCTTGTTGCCTGTGTACTTTAGTATGTTTTTTATTGGGTGATGTTGTCTAATAGACCTGTAAATGTATGCACAGGTATTCAGGCAGGTGTAAAACCATAGAAATAGAATGGATAGAAAGGCCATTGAACTGCTTGGGGTGGTCATTCGATTAGAACACAACAAAATGGCGATTGTTGTTAGTTGTCATGGTGACAACACGCAAATCGATTTAATGTGGAAGTAGGCTGCTAGATTTTGCAATGGAATGGTACACATAAAAATGCCTGCCGCTCTGACCATTTTGCTACATTGATTTGAATTGGAATGGCCTTTTTATACCTTCCATTTCTATGTGTAAAACATACATACAGTCGTATGCAGAAGTTTAGGCACCCCTGACAATTTCCATAATTTTCATTTATAAATAATTGGGTGTTTGGATCAGCAATTGCATTTTGATCTATCAAATAACTGAAGGACATAGTAATATTTCGGTAGTGAAATTAGATTCATTGGATGAACAGAAAATGTGCAATATGCATCAAAACAAAATTAGAAAGGTGCATACATTTGGGCACCCTTGTAGTTTTGTTGACTTGAATACCTGTAACTACCTAGCACTGATTAATTGGAACACAATTGTTTTGGTGAGCTCATTAAGCCTTGAAATTCATAGACCGGTGCATCCAATCATGAGAAAAGTTATTTAAGGTGGCCAATTGAGAGTTGTTGTTCTCTTTGACTCTCTTCTGAAAGTGGCAACATGGGGGCCTCAAATCAACTCTCAAATGACTCGAAAACAAAGATTGTTCAACAGTATGGTGTAGGGGAAGGCTACACAAAGCTATCGCAGAGATTTAAGCTGTCAGTGTCCACTGTGAGGAACATAGTGAGGAAATGGAAGACCACAGGCACAGTTATTGTTAAGGCTAGAAGTAGCAGGCAAATTACAATATTGAAGAGGCAAAGGCAAATGATGGTGAGAACGGTCAAAAACAGCCTACAGACCACCTCCAAAGACCTATTACATAATTTTCCTGCAGATGCTGTCACTGTGCATTGTTCAACAATTTATCTTTAGAACAAAACAACTTTGCACAAGGAGAAGCTGTATGGAAGAGTGATGCAGAAGAAGCCTTTTCTGCACACACGCCACAAAAAGAGTCCTTTGAGGTATGCAAACGCACATTTGGACAAGCTAGCTTCATTTTAGAAGAAGGTGCTGTTGATTGATAAAACAAAGATGGAGTAATTTGGTCATAACAAGGGGCGTTATGGATGGTGGCAAAAGAACACTGTGTTCCAAGACAAACACTTGCTAACCACAGTTAAATTTGGTGGAGGTTACATCATGCTATGGGGCTGTGTGGCCAGTGCCGGTACTGGGAATCTTGTTAAAGTTGAGGGTTGCATGGATTCCACTCAATATCAGCAGATACTTGAGAATTATGTAGAGGAATCAGTCACAAAGTTAAAGTTACGTCGGGGCTGGATATTTCAACAAGACAACGACCCAATACGCTGCTCAAAATCTACTCTGGTATTTATGCAGAGGAACAAGTACAAAGTTCTGGAATGGCCATCCCAGTCCCCAGACCTGAAAATCATTGAAAATCTGTGTGGTGATTTGAAGCGGGCTGTCCATGCTGGGCAACCATCAAACCTAACTGAACTGGAGATGTTTCGCAAGGAGGAATGGTCCAAAATACCTTCATCCAGAATCCAGACACTATTTTCAGTCTATAGGAAGCGTCTAGAGGCTGTTATTTCTACTGAAGGAGGCTCAACTAAATACTGATGTGATATTCCTGTTGGGGTGCCCAAATCTATGCACCTGTCTAATTTAGTTTTGATGCATATTGCACATTTTCTGTTCATCCAATAAACCTCATTTCACTACTGAAATATTAGTGTGTCCTTCAGTTATTTGATAGATCAAAATGAAATTGCTGATCCAAACACCCAATTATTTATAAATGAAAATCATGGAAATTGTCAGGGGTGTCTAAACTTTTGCATACGACTGTACATACACGTGCCCGCACACACACGTACAAGTTGTGCATTACATTTAATCTTCAACACATTCAGTAGCGTTAAAGGAACCTTTGCCACATGCCAAGTGCCATAAATTATACTGTCAGATAGCAATAAACAATGTGTTTTGAGACACTCTGTTTAAAGTCAATGGTGTTGTTATGACGGGTTAATTATGGGGCACGGCTAGGCCAGCGAATACCTCCCCTAGCCAGCGAATGGGGGAAAATTATTACAATCAGAATCATTTTTTAATCGTCCCTCGTGCCAGTTTCAACGTGTTCATGTTACGGTGCTTGGTTAGGAATTCCATCCCTGTTGATGCAAACCATTCTAGTAGAATAATAAAACGAGTGTAATAACAATGGCGTTATTTACACAAACAGTACTGGTAAGAAATCAACGGGATTAGCAGCAGTAAACAAACAGTATATACCGTACACGGGGATGTTGGCGTCGGCAGCAGAGCAGCAAGATGAAACGGGGAGTCTTTGCTTTGTGAGCACGCGCGCGTGCTGTAGCAAAGCGCATCCCTGCATTTTGTGGAGGCTCAGCTGTGTGTGAAAGCGCTGACTAAGCCACGGCCCCGCCCCACTCCACTCTGGAATGTGGAGTGGAGGTGCAATAGAGGAATACAGCCGCTCTTTAGGGGCCAAGCTCTCAGTTCCCCCCACCCCCCGCTCACTGCTGTCTTCTCTCACGCTGTCTGCCCTTCTCTCTCCGGCACACTCTCATCTCTATCCATTCTCATCTTTCTTCTTCCCTCCCTCTCTTTCTCACATCTCGGTCAGCTGCAACTCACTCTTGCCCTATTCTGTTGTCTTTTTCCCCATCTCCATTCCGGCCATTTCTACCTCTGTTCACCTCCTGCTTCTCAGACCATTGGTGGAGGTGTGGTGCCCTGTCATTCCCCCAGCCCAGCACTGTTCACTTTGCTCTGAGTACTGCCAAGTCATTTTCTACAACACACCGCTGGAGCTTCCTGGCTTTTAGCTGGAAAACTCTGTACCACTGTCACTATCAATTGGCTGGCTAGAAACAGATCAGTCATGGACAAATCTAGCATGCATACAATAAAAACTAAACCTATTTTAATTGTTGTTTGCATGCTTCATGGGCTGTAGTAAAACATAAAAAATGTTCTGCTGTAGGCACAAAAGGTTTATTTTTTTATATTTTGTTTACATCCTTGTTAGTGAGCATTTTCACGTTAGCTAAGATATCGAATTTTATTTTATTAGGTATATTGACGTGTTCAAGTTTTATTGTGGTGAAGAACAGTATACAGTATATATTCATTGTATATCTTCTTGTTCTTCCATTCATATTATTCACAAAAATGTAACCTTGACATTTGAAAAAGAATGAGTGAGGGGTGGATGTGTAGTAAATGTCATGCAAATAAACTAATATCAACATGGTAACTTCAAATCTGTTAAATGTATACCTCGTTAACTCCCATTTCTATTGTGTAATTTAGACTTTGGCTCATTGCGGCGACTCCAATTTCTACCTCCACATCCAAAATAACCAACATGTTGTGCTACTTAAACCACAGCAGTCGATTAACCAAGTCAGCTGATCCAACACGTCAGAGGTTACACTCTTTCAACTGTCTGCCTCAATCGGTTTGCCCAGCCTGTCTAACCTACCTAACCTGATAAATAACTGGTCAGTTGTGTACTTCCTATTGGAGCTTCCCAATCATTTCTACCCAGCTGTGACGCAATGTATTGATCCAAAAAAATGAGTCATCACCAGGGCTGTACAGTGCCCCCATTTCACGAGAATTTGCTCCTAAAAATAGACATGTGAGACAAGGAAAAATTATAACCTACCATAATGCATTTTCCCCCACTTGTAATTGTTAAAAAAAACTACAACTCCCACATTCCGCAAGGAGTCATGTGCCAACTGCAGTCGTTTTCTGTGACAACGCAGTGCATTCAAAGTGACAGAAAAGTGTGAAAAACACTGGGAAAAAGAAAAAGTATAAATTCTGTGTTACTTGAACATTTTTCAATGCGCTCCTAAATTTCTTTGTGTGCTTCATCAGTTTTTTATTTAGGAGGACATGTACTCCTTGGGAAAAAAGTTAGCGTAGAGCCCTGCATCACATAAGGAGACGCATTAGTCACGGGTTTCGGAAAGATGAGCAATAGATTTCATTCTGAGAGCTTGTTCTGCGAATATAGGCACCCAATTCATGTTCCAAAGATATGTGTGCAAGCTCAACGTGCCTAGTAGCCATTTTATATAACAGGAGTATTGTCTGTGGTAGGCCATCTGATTCTCTGTTTCCACCTGGCATTTCTCTGGGAGAGGGGCGAGTGCTCTTTGACAGTGCGCCTGTGGTTTTGATGGTGACATCTATTTTAGGGCTTACTGTGTGAATGAGCAGATGATTAGGTCATTATACTGGTCTAGTACATGTGACACAGATAGGAGGAATATCAGGTCAGGCAACAGGCACTAGGAGGGTGTTTCTGAGGCCTCACATGATCTGGGGGGGGTTGGAGGCTAACCTCTGCCATTCTCTTCAAGCTGGATTGGACTCACAATTGAAGATGTCATCCTTTGGATACTAATCACATGACCTGTTTGTTATGTACTACTTGAGGTAGCATGTTATGTATGAGAGCGGCGGTGTGTGTTCACGCGTATTATGCTGTGGCGTTCCCTCAACCCTGAACCGACTCCATTGTCGCGGGGTCACAGGAAGCTCAGGTGTGGCTGGAGGAGCAGTGACATTGACTCTCCTCACACGACACAACATCTGCAGGAAATCCCATGGTCTTTCTGATTGGACATCTCTCTGCAGTCGCTACAGATAGACCAGTACATCTCTGCTTCTGCAGGGGCTACACCAGGCCTCTGGTGTCTGTGACTCTGTCCGTGGATTTACATCTCAGCTGTTTAACTTTCAGAAGCATACTTTTCTGTGCAAACTTGAATTTATTTTTAGGTTCATCAGTGTGATGAGAAAAATGAAAGATTCCAGCTTTAAAAGGTCCAATATTTGTCATTGTTCTCCTACTTTTATTTGTGCGCTCCTGCTTTTTTCAACTTCACCACAGGAATGCTTAACAGTCACTGTAGATCCCTGAACTGTCTGTGACTGTTATATGAGAATAGAGCATTACATCGGTACAGTAGGGAAAGGATAGATGTTTAAATGTTTTAGAAAATGGGATACATTTTGTTTTTTGGTTATAAATTAGGATTTGGAGAATTAAGTTTTGTTAAACAACATAAGCCAATATATGTGACACTTTTAACAAATAAATTAGTTGGTTTGCAAAAGTGTTTGTCAGAGAGCTGAGGGTCGAGACGTGACATCCTCATGTTTATTGAGACAGTCATTACCTCAGTTTACTGTATCTGCACAAGGTAACACGTTATTCAGAATTGTTATTAGACTATCTTTACAAAATCTTTTTTTGTTTTTATATTTTAAATGTGCTATTTGTAGAATTCTTGCCATAACAATGGAACTAATTTCTCTTTCCAGCTGACCAACTTACAAATGCTGTTAAAACTGTATTCATTGATATTAAAAAAATGCATGCCCGTTGACAAACACTGTGGATGCACAACTTGTCATTTCCTAATTTAATTTCCTGTTTAAGTATGCACCTGCATAGTTAGGAGAGAGTTGTTCCGTCTAATCTGCTTTTTCCCATTTTTAACAAAGCATGAGAGAAATGTTCTACATTGTTTATGAGCTGGTCATTAAAAGGTGTTTTGTTCTGAAATTCTACACAGTTGACCTTTAACTGAAAAAATTAATATGATGAATTCAAGATTTGAATGTATAAAATGGTAAATTAATGTGAAATCAAATACATTTTGGAAACATTCATAGTATGATACTAACACAATGTGTACATTTTAAGAATTAAAACAATCAAATATTTGTAATATTTAAACGTCGGCCTATCCGTCAGGTTCTGACTAGTTGTCAGTGTGTTAGCCATGGTGAGTGGGCCTCAGAACTATGGGTATGACACTGACTGGTTGTCTGTGTGTTAGCCTTGGTGTGTTGGCCTTAGAACTATGGGTATGACACTGACTGGTTGTCTGTGTGTTAGCCATGGTGGGTTGGCCTTAGAACTACGGGTATGACACTGACTGGTTGTCTCTGTGTTAGCCATGGTGGGTTGACCTTAGAACTATGGGTATGACACTGACTGGTTGTCTGTGTGTTAGCCATGGTGGGTTGGCCTTAGAACTACGGGTATGACACTGACTGGTTGTCTGTGTTAGCCATGGTGGGTTGATTCAGATTGATTCAATGTATCAGCTTTTTGATTAGAACTTGCAACCTATTGTAATGTTGCTGGCAATTTCATATAAATAAATAATAAATATAAATAATCTACATCAAAATTAAACTTTGTGTGCTGTGTCCAGATACAGATTAGCAGTAAAGCCACATATTTTTTTAATACTATAAAATGAATTCATATTTTGTATTACATTTTCTATAATGGCGTTGTATAGTATTCAGACTACCTGTAATGATGTAATCCTCAGGTATTATGCCTCTCCTAATGTCCTTAGCATTGGAATAGACCAGGGGCAGGAAACTCTGGTCCTGGAGGGCCGAAACACTTCAGATTTTTTATTTTACCTAGTAGTTAATTGCAATCACCTGCTTTCCCAGGTATAAACCAGTCCCTTTATAGAAAGAGAAACCAAAAAATTAGAAGTGTTTCGGCCCTCCAGGACCGGAGTTGCTGACCCCTGGAATAGACCATGTATTGTCTCATTCATAGTTTTCTCGGAGACACAAAAGGGAATACATTTTATAAATATGACTATGCAGTGCTATGAAAAAGGATTTCCTCCTATTCTTGAGGTCCCCTCCCAGTTTGTCATATCCAAGTCCCCTTTAAGCCTTGGCAGGTCGGTAACCCGTCAGAAGGTGCTAGATGGACAAAGATCGATCACGTTTCTTAAAGCCTGTGTCACCAAAGAGTCATATTATTATCACACCGTTCGTTCAACACAGAATCGGTATGCAGGAGGAATTATTCATTCGCAAACTATACTATGAATTTACAGGTACCTGACCTGCACACAATTTGTCGCTTGAGAGCAACGTTTCAAGGTAAATGGCAGCACTGTTCCAGTTTGTGTCATTGTTATCAAAGAAACGCACCTGTGAATATGCTGCATAGCCTAGTGAAACGAAGTTTACATATTAGAAGTTGCTCTCTGCTTTTCCATGCAAAACATTTTTTACGTCAAACCCCTGTTTTTACTTGTTAGAAAGTGGTCAAAAACCAAGAACCGGTGGCAAAGTTTGGTGCAGCACTCTAAACTCTCGACGTCGTGCCATGCATTTCCCCAAGTAAAAGAGGTTTGAGCCCCGGCTCGGTGACTGTTTGTGCCCTTCCTCTTTTTTCACCTCTACATACCTGTCTCCGTAGCCTGTGCTTACTACAGTCACATATATAAAAATAATAAAAACACCCGAGCAAATTTTTTTTAACAAAAACCAAGCACTGATTTCTGTACATTTGATCCTCATATCAGCAGTCAAGCATGCAGTGGTAGGCAGATTTTTCCAAGATGCTTCGCTACGTAAATCCTCTGTACAAATGTCCGTCATTGAAGGAACCATTGGGTTCTGCGTCAGATAATTCTGAAATCTGTCCAATGAACCTGAACCTCAGGTGAGCCACGCAGGCAAACTGTGAGCTAAACCAGCAAATCTGCATCAGCATGGCTGACAAGCAAAACATTAAAAAAATATTGGAGTGGTTTAGTCCAACCCTTTCCTCTGGGCACATCAGACGTTCCACAGTTTATCTGTAGCCGCTGAACTAGCTCACCCTATTCATTAATCAAGGGCCTGATAATTAGCAGATGAGTTAAATCAGGTGTGCTTGCTCAGAAATAGATCAAATACAGGGAACGGCTGGTGTTCCCATAGGAGGGTTGAAAAACACTGGTTTAGTCAACAATAATACTTATACCTAATTGATAGGTTGTGCTATAACGATCAGTTCAACAGTAACCCACAGATGCCCTTGAGTTAATGCAGTTCTGCAGATTTTGTTCTTAGAAATGTAGAAATAAGGCAGATGCTTGTTCCGTATTCAGGGGAACAAAGGACATAATGTAAGATGTAACCAAACCAGAGAAATATCTGAAGCTCTTTGCAATATGACTGTATTCTTTGCATGGCATCTCTGGACCTGTACCATTATAGTGACAATTTTCTCCTTCACCAACTGATGGCTTTGCCAATGACCAGGTTCAGTCGCGATAATCCCTTAATCATGCATTCGTTTGAAGCGTGATAACTGACTACATGGTATAGTCCATGCTGGAATGCTTTACATTCTAGTTGACACAGCTGTCCATCTCTATGCCTACACCTATGAACATAGGTAATCATTTATCAGTAACCTGGTTATATTGTAGTCACCATGAAAGCAATGAGTGAACACTAACTCAGTCCAAACCAACCCAGTTTCTGCCTTTTGATTGCTGGTGTCACTCATGGTGTGTACACAATAAAGATTAGCCTGCTTGTGCTGCATAGGAAACTTAAAAGTCACAGGTTATGTCCTTTGGTTAAGAACACCATTAACAAACACCGCGTTCTGTCTTAAGTAGATAAGAATGAGCAAAGCTGGACAGGGTGTTGATGTTGTGAACGGCTGCATCATGGGCTTCGTCAGCCCAGTGATTTCACGTTATCAACTCTGAAACAAGAACATGCCGTATGCAACTCTCAATCTGTTGACAATGTCTTTACTGACGTCAAACACTTCCCCGCTTCTGGTGCTCGCCCGAAAGAATTCTGCAATATCTTTCCTTTTGAGGTTCATTTTTGAGCAGCCGACGGTGTCCTCCTGAGAGCTGTGCGCGTTCAGACACGTCCCGGCTGCAGCCCTGATGCATATTTTTGGAGATGCTTGCTGCTCTTTGTTACAAGTTCCAGCATTGACACCTTGGTTTCTTCAGAGATGTAATTAGTAGTGTTTCCTGACATAGGGATTGATTGTGGCCTAGAAAATGTCTGCTGTTTTGTGAGACTGCTGTACAGTGTATTATGTAGGCCTAGCTTTTCTTATGTCTTATTTGTTCTTGTAGACGGAAAGTGGTTTGCTTCTTTTACGTTTTAAACTCTTTCATGTACATGCACACTGTTGTAGGTGCATGTACATATCACCATCATTATCTTTGAGAAACTGATTGATAATTGAAAACACAAAGACATCGTGTAGATATTTTTGATAATAATAAAGGGCTACACGTTGTGTCCCGGTAGCTCAAAGAAAAATGTCATAAAATTAGAATCCGGAGAAATAGATTTCAGCTAGCGTATCACCAGTATGTGTTGTTTATCTTCCAGTTTAAAAGCAACTACTGCCTACTACATGGCGATGTATCGATGAAACACTGTTTTATGTAGTTGTACTTTGGTTTGGGTCAAAATTGAGAATGGACCTTTTTTGCGTTAGGCCTGCAGTGGTACTGCAGTTGGCACTGGATTATGATGTTCGAAGCGGCTCATCCGGTAGTGGAATTGGTCGTTAATGTTCTGATTACATGAGGCCGTTCTTTAGGTTCCTCAGGCAGCACAGAAGTATAACTGCTGATCTCAGAATGTTCAACCATGCTACAGTTGATATACTCCTCCCTCGTTTTGTGACTGACAGGCGTTATCAAATGAATTAGTTGCTCCATTGAATAGACCCACAGACAATGCATATTGTTTATTTTATTGAATAGTGTTATAGTATCCATCTTGCTTTCCTTTTTTCATTGGTTGAAAAAGCTGTCTACTGTCGGTCTACTAGGATATATTTATTTTTAATTAGACAGGGCCCAGCGCTGTCAATGTGGTGTCCTCTCACAGCAGATCTGTACAGTGTGTGGATCTACTAGGGCTCCTCCCCTCCTCCATTTTAAGCCTCTCCACCTGTTTATTTTGAGCTGGGTGGAGAACACAGTGCCATAGCTAGCAGGGTTGTAAGACTAGCCTTCCATTGTCCTTCAGGTCATTTAGGTCATTCATTGGAGAGGGACGTCTGGCCTGCTTATCAAGGCTTACAGCTGTCGGTCTATGGCTGAATTAAGCCTCTATTGTAAAACTCTGTTAGGTAATCTGAATAAAAGTCAATCTTCAGTCTTCATGTGTTGCAATGTTTTCTTTAGTGCTGTTGTATGGGGATTGGCACTAAGAAATGATCTGTCTCCTCTCAGAGCAATCTGATATGCGGGCCCCTGTCTTAGGCCCATAAACGTAATTCATTTTTTCTTTTGAGAAACCAGCACTAGTATTATTCTAACATTAAAATGAGCATGGATGAAAAAAAATCCCCGTAAAGTCATCTCTGTGTTGTTGCCAGAGACATGCAAACTTGTCACCTTTTGCGGAAATTCATCCTTCTGAATCCAAAACAGGTGGCCTACATCATTCCTGTAGACCTGATGAGAAAGGTTTTGAGGGTGACGGTGGGGTCAAACAGTGTGCATTGTCTGGATTACTATTGGCTGTAATGGAATGAGTGACACATAATTCACATCAGGAAATACAACACACAAATAATTAGTCAAAGCTTGCCAAATCACGAATACTGTAAAGACCTCAGAAAGAGACAGGGCTGTTTGCCTGTTACAGTAGCAGCACGTCACCTGACTGAAGCAATTTCATACCCGTAGTTATAAGGCCAACCAACTATGGCTAACACACAGACAACCAGTCAAAATTATCACCTTTTGAGAAATATTTACTATAAATGTATTTTGTATTATATTTACTTCCAATGTTTCTGCATAGCAAACGACAGTCATACCTTGTAGATAGCTAGCTTGGGAACAAGACTCTTCAGTCATGGAATATTATAGGCTATGCAGGAATCAATAATAAGCTACATCCGCAGCAGAATTCAAAATTTCACAAAGATGCTAGGATACATACAATTTCAAAATGTTATTCTATGTTACATTTTAAAGGGGGGTATTTTTTATTTCCATTGATACGACAGTAGGAAGCAGAGTCCAGGGAGACAGACATGCAGAGAGAATTAGAGAGGAAGGGCGCAGAGAGGTGTCCGACCCGGGACTCAAACCCCTGTCTCCAGGGTACGTGCCTTCTCAGGAGTGAGGATCTTAGACTGCTACACAGTTCTTTGCTATGATTTAATCAAAGAAAGTTTGTTGCTATTCTTGGTGGGTTTATTTTCTTGTAGGTGCATAAACATGTAGGAGAAAATGGATTTTGTTGGGCGTGTGCCTTTATGTTGTGGGCATGTGTTTGAGAGGGTGTGTGTGTGTATGTTTGTGAGAGAGGGTTTTTATGATGTGTTTTATAGTGTCCACATTATTTTCTAATCTCTGATTGCATCAGTTTGCAGTCATAAATTAATTTAGTTCTCAGTAATCTATATATCAAAGGGTAATATAGGTTGATGTGCTCGTCCTCAGCCAAGGTGTCACCTTTTTCGACCTATGTGAGTTTTCATATCTGGTTGATTTTGTAATGGCAAAAGATAATCTGTGCGGTATGGTAGGTATGACTTCTGACACAAGTCAAGCCACATTCCTGAACACTTCAGTGTTTACATTATTTAACCAATAACTTCAATGAAGACATGCCGTCAAAACCTCCCGTGGCCCACATATTCTAAATCTACATGTGTCTGATGTTTCTGTTTTTAAATTTAGAAGTGTTATTTATTAAAATGTCCAAAAGTTGGTTCAGCATCCTAATTACACAGTTATCAAAATAACAGTGGACAAATCTTAGCAGAAACCTGCCAGACCATTTCGAGTCGAAATCCCAAAGTGTCCCAAATGTTTATGCTGTGCCAAACGGAAACTTCAGTAAGCTGATTTTCTCATCATGTTTGCATTTTTGTCCGATGCGTAGCCTTCGGGTAGTCACGGTACAACCCTAATCTATTGTTTGTCCACCACACACCATAATATTTAAAGTACATCCTGTTT
>JACXGM010019464.1:5594-18486 GCA_016801145.1 Umbra pygmaea
ATAGGCTAATTAATGACAGTGTTATAAATTAAATAAACAATAAATTGCCGCCATGGAGAGATCAAGAGATCATCTTGAGAAAAGCGCTTCAAAAGTTGGTCAAATAAACCAACACGGTCGAAACAGTTATATCATTCATTTCTGAACTCATTGACAGAGTGCACTTTATTTTGTGACAAATTAATCCAAATATTTAAATATGCTATATGTAAAACGGACAGCCAGCGTTAAAAAATGGGTACTCCCAGAATCGAAACTAATGTGACGAACAAGATCGGCGCAATCATGACAAGCGAACTGTGTTTTACTACGTCTATGGTCATGGAATCGTTTAGAAACATGCATAGTTTTTTAGGTTGTCTAGAATCTCTATGATCTCGTTCGTTTGTTTGCTGCTTCCATGGCTGTTGCACGCTGAGTTTGCGTTTTTACAGGTATGCCTGGCAATCCGTTCGTGCTGTCAAAATGGGCAGTTGATAACAACACACAGGCCAAAACATAAACATAAATTCTGTGTCGGAATGTACTTTTCCAGAAGAAAAAATACTGACATTAGCATTGTTTTCAGAAAATATAGTATTTCAGCTTAACATGTTTCCCTAATATCTGATGAGGCATTGGCGTCATTTTTGGATTTACCGTATTACAGTATGTGTATTACATTATAGCACATTTAATGAATGGTGTTAAAATGTTGTTGTTTTTTTCAATTAATTATCACTAGACTTTTCAAATAAAATTATTTTCTGTTGAAAACCAGATTTTTTCCCCAAAAATCTTTTTTGTCCCCAAAAATAAATCTGGAAAATGGGGGGGTCGTCTTATATTCAGAGGTGTCTTATATTCTGGTATATACGGTATATATTAGGATGTATATTTTATTACATTTTTTTAACTTGCGGTAGTAAGTTTCTCCCGAATTTACCAAGAAGTTAGCATTCCAACGCGACATGCCGAGTTTCGCCTGTTAATTTAAGTCTGTCATGCTTGGTACTATTGTAAAGCTCTAAGTCTACTGCACAACTCTATGCAACCCAAATAAGGGCATTTCCTTTCTATCAGTAATCAATCGCAAATGTCCTAAGGGGGATTTAATGCTAATGATAATCTCATTGGCTACCTCTGGTTTCTGCTAACGTGATTCGCTTAGACTCATCACGTGGTGTAGTCCGATCCGACACTTCCGCGTTTAGCTTACCGCGGGACCTTCGAAAATGCCTTTAACACCGCAACTTTCAAGAAAAAGAATGCAGCAATTGCTCTTTGCAAGATGTGACAAGGGAAAGCAATCTATTGAATTAGCTGAAAAACCATCCGGAGACCATAAACTGTCGTTGGGAAACCGGGGTGTTTAATGACAATGCCACTGACTGTGCGACAAAGCAGGGGATGATTATGCATGTCACACATCTCAATGAATTCATACGTAATCTGTTGTACTCTAATAGTGATGCATCGTGTCTATTTATAAATATTGATCCGTAGAACCATTGGTTTTGTAGCAGTCTGCTTCTAGAGTACAGGGAAGTTGATTTTGGAGGTCTAATGACATTTGATGACATTTGATCATACTGTTGTTGTAACAGTTAACATATTTTCATAAATAGAACAGGGTTGGATTCGTGATAAAATGTATTCTCATTTATTCTGTTATATTGGTAAGTTTTACTTTTGCAGTTTTCAGTTCAGTGGCAAAAACAAAGGACATTGAAATAATGCAGCCTTATCAACTTATGGACATTGAAGAAACATATTTGAAATTAGACAGAGAGAGATAGATGAAGAGGGGACATCATGCATGCTCACATGAAATAATGCATACACACTCACATTAACAGTAGGCAGCATCACTGTAGCCTGAGATACCACAATGCAAAAAATGGGTGTCTAAAAACAAGATAAAACCACAATCTCAGGGAAAGGGTACTCAAAACAAGTGAAATTATCTGTCCATGCAGCAAGATAATTTCACTTGAGAAGATTTGTTTAATTAAGTTTGTCAATTTTAGAAATAAGATTATAGTGTAAAGTTGAACACTTACAATAAAAAAATCACTTTTACAACAAAATAGATTTTAAAGTGTTAGATATTTTAAGTTTTATTATCTTGGTAAGATCCAAATAATTTGCAGTGCAAGCTTTAGTGCAGTAGAATCCACGCTCTTGTAGTCAGGTTGACACACCAACGCACATGCAGGTATACACAATTATGGATCTGTTGTAATTGTTTAACATTATAGGATGGCCATATTCTTTATAGTCATTTACGGTTTGCTTGTCCAATTGGCTGATGGTCTACTCCAGTGTTTTTCAAAGTATGGGTCCCGACCCACCGGTGGGTCGCGGGAGATTAAAATTGGGTCAACAAATATGTTTTCATAATTATTTTGTCATGGTTCTTTCATGATTAAAATGTTATAGTTGACAGTACACCTCCACAGCCACATGGGGCAGTGTACTGAAGTGAGCAGTTGTTTAGGTCAAGCGGGTCCTACAGTATGATTAACACATTGTGAAGTACACGGACGAATCGCGGAATCCAGACATTAACGTGCAATTCAACAAAATAAAAATATAAAAATTCCAATATATTCACATTAAGTTATAATTACCACCGCATATCGCCTATTCTGAAAGTAATGTGAATTTGTAAGCGCAGTGTCCTCCGAATGGGGTGTGTCTGTGTCTCCCAGCACGCGCCTCTCTATTGCAAAATGCTTGTAACATCACTACTTCCTTCCATTCTACACTACATTCCCTAAAGAGACAACACTGTTTCTTGGGAGTTCGTGCATAACATTAGGCTACTTGTAATAAAAAATGTAATAGCGAACTTCCACGGATGCAGTGAAATTTGTGCAAAGAAATATGAAATTGTATATGCAGTGTGCATTTGTCTACTGAACATAGCCAGCATGCGCCTTTAACATATTGCTCCTATCTAACGCACATCATAAAAGTATGTAGTTCATTCTAAATTGTCCAAAAACACAACGTTTGTTTTTCTTCGTTTCACTCACTTATCCAAATGCTTATGAAAATGATTAAGCTACTATTTAAAAGGGAAACAATGACGAATATCAATAATTTGACAATGCGCTGGTCGTTAGAAGTAGGTAACAAAAATAATTTCCATTTAATACAGTTTTCCAAACTTTTATTTGACTTTAGTTTCACATAGCTAGTTAAAACAACATCATGGATATTTTTATCTGAATGTGAGTAAATTATTACAAGTAATCTCATATTTGTGGGAAAACCACCTCATCTTGGTTATTTTGGGGATTTTAAGCTGTTTCTATAAAACACAGGGATGTGGTGATAATACGGTCAATATTGAGAAAATTAATGTTGTACCTATTATTATTCTGGTGACAATTAGAACGTATGTATTATGTTAATACCCCTACATACAAATACAAATTATAGGAAAACGGTATATTTGCAAACACGTAATTTTATGACATTTGGGTCACGATGGTTTGTAATTTTGAAAATTATGCCGGAAAAAAGTTTGAAAAACACTGGTCTACTCCCTGGTCCTATCCAAAAGAAATTGGGTTTTTGCCAATCAAGTGAAAATAAATGAAAACTTGTGAGCACACACAAGTGAAAAGGCACCAGCAAGAGATGTCAGAGGGACCTAAATATGGTGCTGGATTGGACAATTAGACTTTAGAAAGCTGTGACCTTTACTGTTGGTCTTGTTCTGTGTTCATACAACTGTCTAGCGTGGGTTTTTTGGCAACAATGTGCATGATACGCCAAAGTTAATTCATTGAGTTACTGCAGTTGTAGGCCTTATATGCCTGCCATGTTATTAAATAATCATTTTTCATGAGTTTGAAATATTCTATATTATTATAACTAAGGGCCTGAGCACTTATTCTGTTTTTGAGCAATTTTTTCCAATAGCAATGCATTAAATTTCCCTATTTAAATCTTTAAATGCCGTTTTCTCTAAATTTGTTTTTTGTAATTTTCCGGTAGACATATCTCAGCTTATGTAGCACCTATGTACACCAAACTATCCAGTTATACACTTAGCAATTCTCTGAAGATATTTACAAAGGGATTTGTTGATAAATCATTCTTGGCCTGATTTATGTGACATTTTAATAAAAAAATATGGCGAAAATTGATATTTTAAGGCTATGGTCAGTTTATTTTGATTTCCTAGGTAATGAAAGCAGATATCTTGATATCCCTCTGTAATTCATTTTTCATCTTGTGTGTAAACAAAATGAAAAAATAATTAAGCACCTGGCTTTATCATACGTTCAGATCTGTCTACCGAAAATATATGCAAAATTGCGCATATTTAATGAGAATGCATAATTTGCATTAATTAACATACCTATTTTAAAAACTTGTAATACATTTTTTTAATGTACTTGTGTAAGTAATCAACTGAGGAAGTTTCATGGTGATATCTATTATTTAAATGGTTTACCCTATTCACCTGTAGTGTCTCGCCTTAAGAAATTTCCATGACATACCTACAGCCTGTCGTCACCACATGTGTGTTGCTTCTCCCTTTGATTGGTGAGTAGACGGGTGTGTGTCTGACGTTGGCGTGTGGTTTTGTCTTTTTCTGTATTAATGAAAATTAATGAACAAATGAATGAGCAAAACCCGATTGCGTTATGGTATTACTACCAGCAGCATCAACGTCAGCACCAACCTCAAGCGCAGCACAAACTACAAGTGCAGTACTCGCGAGAAATGTATTTTAATGATTTTGTCTGACCAAATTGAAATTACATTTCTAATCTCCTCTCTCCACCAATTTCCGCGATTCATGTTTGCTTTTGCTAGTGTTTTTTTTCTGAGTTTGCTTTTATTCTATGATCCATAGTTGCCTAACTTCCTGTAATTGGTCTAAAAGTCTGAACCATCCAAAAAGTGTTTTCATACTGCAAACGAACCGTACTATGGCACATTTTTCACCTGCAATTTTGGTTCGGATCAAACTAAAAAGTCTGGACCAAATGAGGTAGGTGTGAAAACACCCTTAATCTCCCCTGGCCCAGACCTTCATTGCTGGGCACCAGTGTTGCCACTGTTACTTTGAAAAAGTAATCTGATTACTGATTACTCCTTTAAAAATTACTTTACAGATTAATTGATTATAAAAGTAACTAAATTAGATTACAAGTTACTTTATTAGTTACATTCAGCAGCTGCCTACAACACCCCTGCCACCTCAACATAAAAATGACAACTGGTTTTGCCAACACTCATTTTATTGGAAGTGCATTTTTAACAGTAAAGCCTCTTGCACACAGTCTAAAATTTGCATCTGAAATTTTCGCACGTAAAAAAAAACTACCTCATATTATGTCAAACATGCTTGCACACTGCCTCTGAAACTTTTGTCCATAGTAAAAAAAATTGTATCGGGTTCGATTTTCTGCGTTTTTCGCATCCATATCCAGCAATTTTGAGAGCCAGCATACAAGGGACTGACAAAATCCAGAATGGACACACACACACACTGACGGCGGAAGCGCTGGGCAGACATAGCAGCTGTATAACGGGTTATATTTTATAACCAAATAATCCATTAGTAATCGAATTAGTGGCTCACTCACAGTAAAAACCTTAATCAATCTGAAATTTCGATCTAATTGAAAGGGGAGGTTTATTCCTTTTCTAATCCGATAGACAGAACATGTAAACACTTGATTGAATTGAAAACTAAAACTGAAAGAACTGCAATGTGCAATGATGTGCGTAATGAGCTGTTCTTCCCGGAGCCTTGGCTTGTCCCCCTCCGGCCCCACACACGCACGCACGCACACACGCACACACACACACATATATTATTGAAACAAGCATACAATACAACACCATTATTTTGTGTGTTATAATAATATTTTATTACTTTTAGGTATCTGAGCACTGGGGACTCCTTAATAAGGAGGTGAAACTCTCCTTCCTCCCTGCGCAATCTCAGGTTTAAATAGACCCAATATTTCCTCTTTCTTTTTCTCTTGTTAAGAGGAGAGAGGGCAACAAAATCATCCTCACACATGTATTTTTTTTGCAAATTCTTAATGAATATGCATCAGACTCAGTAGGCAAGGTTTCTGTGCGTGACAAATCTTTAGGCTGACGAATACGAAAAAACGCATACGAACATTTGTGCAAGGATTATAACGTCAACAATTTATCTCCTGACTAAAAAATATTTCCTGAAATAAATACATAAAAAATTAATAAAGACAGTCTTTCTTGACTTCACATATTTAACTGTTAACACTGTAATGCCAAAACTTACGATTTATAATCCACATTGTTTATAAATGTAACTAATAAATTCTTTTTAACATGTTTTTTTTGTTTTTCAAAATAATAGTGCAGTTTAATTCACTGAAATAATCATTGTCAATTCATTATAAAGCTAGTGAATTGTAACCAAATGCAATTGTATTGTGTGTAAAGAAACCGTAAGAGTATATGATAGCGAAAATAATAATTTAACATTTTAACCATTTTTAATAACTTTTTATGTTGTACACACAATTTGATTGAATACATTGTCAGTGTCTCAGGTGAAAACATGATTACATTTGAAAGCATTCACAAGAGTTTGTTTTATCAAACAATAGACTAATTTTAGCAACACATGAACAAGGACACACTACCTATCTATGCAATTAATTAACAATGATTATTGTAATGAATTATGAGGGCTATTCTTTTAAAAAGGAAAACCTGAGTTTGTGTTTTTGGCATTGTAGTGTTGCCAGGCGAACGGTTCTTGCTTATAGCTAGCGCCTGCTCTGACTGTCCTCATGCTGAAAACGTGACTTGACAAATACGTGACTTCACTTCCTGAGACGCAAGAAGAAACATAAAATATTTAAGGAAAATGACAAAAATACTAACTGTCATTGGTTGAAGCAGACAATAACAGTGATGGCTGCTGCAATGGAACATCCGGAACATCACTTGTTCTAATCAGCTATCGTGTCCGTTTTAAGATATTTGGACGTTTCTTTTTTGCTAAAAACCGAGCAAAGAACAACACGTGCCTTAATATTTTAAAAAAATGTGCATTGTGTTCTGCATTTTACATTCTCAGTGGATTCACCAGTGGTTTTAACAACTAAATTAAATGCTTTCCAAACATCAGACAGCTAGGGCCTAATTTTTTCAAGTTTGTGTAGTGGATTTTAAGATTGTTTGCAGGACTGATTATAGCCGTTTCCACATCGGTCTAAGGACTGGTATTCTCAACATTATACTGTACATAAATGATATGACATTTGGTGTTTTTGGACAGTCCCATAAAGGGTGGTTTATGATACAGACATTACAATTTTTAACAGGTCCAATGCTCGTCCACAGGTTTAAAACAAATACTATTGTGTTCAGGTATATATGTTGATATGGGTGGCTTTGTCCAGCACCAGCCAGTGAAATGGTGACTCCCACTTTTATGCAGCGGGAAAGTTGGGCGACGCCTCTCAGGGGGGAATTTAAGGCTTTGTTTAAGGGAAAACAGATGAGATTTGTTTAACGCGTGCCATAGCAAATGTGTTGAATAAATGTTGTAATAGACTGAACCGTATAAGACATGCTTAGATCGTAGATCATATTTAGAAGTGTTAGACGACAGGAAATTCTTGGTATTATTGTATAATTCTGTGTTCGGTCAAAGTGTTGTACTTCGATGCCTTTTAACTGGAGTTAAATATTATTCACTTACTAAGTTCTGTCATAGACATTCTAAATCATTTCCCAGAACCTCTCCGGTGGAGACATTAATGGGAACATAAGCTATCTTGTTGCAGCCTGGTCTATGTTTCTGCCTGTATCACGCACCCAGTTTAAGCTAGGTAGCCTACGCACTGTTCTCTGAGTATCGCGGGTAGCGATTAAGTTTTCCCGGGTCACTGTAGTATTTCTTCCGGAGCTGTTTACACACACGGATCAATGATCATTATGAGGTCAGATAGTTAGATAGAATAGACGTGGTTGAATAATTCCTATCAATCCAATGTACGCATTTATTAAGCATTTCTCCGTTCTCAACTCAGACTATTGCAACAGGGGAGAAGAGGAAATATATTAATCTTTAATGTTTTAACTTCATAAGTGCACATACATTGTATCCTTTTACCCCCTTACTACATTTGCAATTAAACAATTCTACGTTTGTACTTGTGAAGAGAATTAAGAATGTGTGTATACAAAAACAATGTATGTTCACACCGGTAGGAAATCCCTATCAATAAATACCACTTGTTCTTGGCATCAATGCCAGTACACAGCCTCTGTGATTTGTATATCTGCACACCTGTATTTACCAAAATAGTCAGATTAATCTCTTAAACCTGCGTGAAACCGGAGCTACAATGAGGTTATTCCACATTTCCGAGCTTGACAGAAAATGCCATGAAGTGTAACGTCAGTGAATGATTTATTTGTCACACTTTATGGTAACTCGCTTGACCGGTAAAAATAAAAACTTTGCTAAGGAGAGAAGTGTATTGCATTTAGAAATATGCTATTCTTCAAACAAATATTTTCAACAAACAATAATAGGCATCTCATCTGTAATAGCGCCTTAATTTAGCATAAATAAATGCCATGATATTTGTCCTGCTGTATAAATTGTTTTCCAACCTCATGCAATCATTATTAGAAGCATATTTTATGCTTAACAATGTTGAGTGGAATGCTGTTTGATTCATATAGCCTACTGTACTATTCTTCGGGTCGGCTTTTATGTCAATCTGGGTGCCATCTACAGTATTCATCTGACCGTTTTTAGGAAGGCATATATGTAACGTAATTTAAACAAACTCATTAAGACTCCAACATTTGAGCAATATATGCAATAGTGTATGGAACGTATGACACATCCAAAGACTTGTACAGGATGAGATATGATCATACTTAATAGTCCCCCTAGCACTAACGCAGAGTTTTTTACTATTGCCCCTAAAATACTTTTATTTTTTACATCAAAACGAAGTCTGCTGCGCCACTAGATTTGTTAAAGGGTTTAGCCTCTTGTTCAAATTCCGCTGGTCTCTATAATAATTCAACAATGGTTTTACACATCTATGAATAAACAAGTGTTTTAATTAAACAATAACGACATCAAATCATTTTTCTGGTGGAAAATATACGTTTTGGAATATTCAATTGTATGAGTTCGATAATCGACTAGTGTGGACTACACCGTAAAACAGAGTATGTCCACTGGCTGATTTATCACAAATTATTTGTATTTTTTCATATCTATTGGAGTAAGATTCGCTGTGATCACTCTGAAGGAATCACTGCACATGGCTATGCAATTTTAATGACATTTCGAACATGTTAAGAAGCTAAAAGGGTTGTTAATGGGTGTAAACTGGAGCAGGATATTAACACGGTGACGGCAACACAGATCGTTTCAGTTTGTCTCGTTACTGACAGCAATCCAAATTTACTAACAACACAGCTAAGTGTTGAAATCGCCCAGCATCTTCCTTTAAGCATGTGAATATAAATGCAAACACTAATTTTACTAATAAATAAAATGTTTGCTTATGTGGTTTAAGCACCTTGCAGCTTATTGTGACATCCATTATAAGGTCAGAACGTCAGTGTTTACTCCTAAATATTTTCTAAGTTGTTCACTTGACACTGCAGTTGTGCGCTGCCAAATCACGGGACTAATTTCAGCTGCGTTTAAAAAGTAAAATAAGATATAGAAATAAAATAGATTGTTGTTTGTACATGACTTGACACTAATATGGTTTGTCTTCAGAAAAATGCACTTAATTTAATCTGCACTGTTATTACAAATAATGTAATAACCCACATAAAATATAGCTAATGTAATTAAAAATATGGAATCCCCCAACCCCGGGTTGTCTGTGCCACAAGTGTTTTAAAAGTATTGTGATGCGCCTGGTGTCCTGTATTGGCATTAGACAATAAATGAAGATCGAATTCATTAATTCATTATAGCTGCATTAATTATCACATTAAACATGTCTTTTTGATGCTGCAAGAGCAGCTTGAATTATTTGATTTAGAAAATGTAAAACAAACAGCCATTGTTTTTTGAGTATTGAGCTGGAGGAGTACTTATAACAAAAAATATTAAATTAATGTGCCAAATTTAAGACCGCTTAGCATGTTCAGCCTTCGCAGCAAGATACCAAATACAAAATTAACTATGAGACCGTGAGGAAATATAATTCTTCTTTGTATAGTAAAAGAACGTTTGGCAGGCAATTCACTAGAATTCAGTAGATTTATTAGACTGTCAATGTATGTTTGTGGAGCAGTGATTTTATTTAAACCTGCACTATGTACATTTTCGAATTAATACAAAAATGATATTTTTCAGACCTAACGTTAGGAATGAATCCAGAGATGGAAAACGTCAACTCAAATAATTTAGACAATAGTATAATAGCAAAATAGATATTTCACAATATCTAACTAACAACAAATGCATATTATGAACAAAATAAAAATTTGTATTTTCAGAAATTTATCATATTGTCCCTGCCTTATTCCTGTGTTCAGTAAAAACATGTATATAAACAAATAATTAAAAACATCTACGTAAAATTTGGGCCGACTGGACAAATTAATGGGAAGTTACATACGTTAAAGTGCCACTTTAAATGACATGAATTGTCTCCCGAGACATAACATTATAGGATTTACTAGTCTAAATAGCAGTATCGATAAGCTCGGACCTTATCGGTTTTCGGGTTTTGAGAAATTTGAAACCGGGTCCTTAATAGAACCGGGTCCAGGACCCATCCCTAAACCTGTGTCTGCATTCTCTGATCAGAATGCATCCCTAAATTCTTTGTGAAATGTTGGAACTATTTACAGTGTATATCAAAGTACATCTTCACTTTGCTGGACAAAAATGGGTAACGAACAATGTTTTTAAGTTGTTATATACAGTACCAATTAAATGGGGGGAATCACAAATATATGTCTTGATTGACTTTGATAACTACATACAGTACAGTCAGATTTTGATACCAGCAAAATTTGAATCCATTATTGACCCTTAAAAACATCACCAGAACTTTTTTGCATGTCTTACAGTAAGAGAGATTGTTTAAACTACAGTACATCTCTCGTCTCGAACAATATACGTCAGTGGATGGGAGGCAATGGAAGGCAACAATATACGTCAGGTAAGTAACTTGTTCTTCAGGGCATTCCCGGGGAATCCCGTGTTATATACTTCACAGTACTATTTGTCTCTCACGCCTTCTCGTCGACATGCATGATAAATAAAATGAGGTTTTACACAATGTTTACAAATATATAGGCTACTGTAGGTGAATAAAGATACATTTCTATCTGTCACCCTTTGTGCTGCATCTCTGGGAGAAAACATAAAAACATGTTTTTAATATCCTGTTAATACAGTATGACTGTCTTATTTTGCAACAACAAACGAGGAGAATATCATGGCTCTATCAATTATATATTCTTAATCTGACCTCCTTCACTGATTGAGAGTATATTTAAAGTTCAAATTGTGATGTTGGAAAAAGAAGTCTGCATTATTATTTCGACAATTTGAACGCCAGAGAAAAGTGTGTATATTTTTTTTTGAATCAAACAGCAATGCACTCAATTTACCGTTGATAAACGGAAAATATGCTTCTGAATATGATTGCATGAGTTTGGAATAGGCCACAATTTATTCAGTAGGACAAATATCATGGCATTTTATTAGACTAAATTATGGCATTATTACGGATTAGATGCCTATTATTGTTTGTTGAAAATATTTGTTTGAAGAACAGTATATTTCTCAATGCAATATACACTTCTCTCCTTAGCGAAGATTTACTTTTTACCAGTCACGTGAGTAACCACAGAGTGTAACAAATAAATAATTCCCTCATGCTACACTACATGGCACCTTCTGTCAAATTCAGAAATGTGGATGAACCTCATTGTAGTTTGTTTCCTGCAGGTTTGAGAGATGAATCTGACCCCTTTATAGCTCTACACATTCCGTAACTTTCCACTAACTCCCCCACCCATAGCACACTAGTACTTCTCAATGGCCTTATGCAGTTCTAAGTAGTAGTCTATGTGTTTTAAGTAATAGTCTGTGTTTGTACTTTATCATATGTTCAATCATAATCCATATAGTGAACATGTCGTAGTGTGATTTAGGGATGTCACGAGAACCGATACTACCGAAACCTTCCGGTTCTAAAATGACAAAACACCGATGATGCCCATTTTTTTTTAAGTAGCGTTAGCACCGATACTCCGATAGCAAAGATGCCAGTGTTGGCAATACTGTAGCTAGCTAGCTTTGTCAGGGGAGGAAAACTGAAAATAGTAGGAAAATTTAAAAGCAAAAGAAAAGGACTTCGCCTCCAGTTGCTAGCTAGGTAGTCTGCTTCCTTCGGCGGAGGATAATATACTTTTCTAATTGTTACAATTTTAGGTGCACCATTCCCGGAGGTACTGCAATACCGAGTTGATGCGTGGAGCAGACGGAGCAAGCCCCGTTTCCGAATCCCTGTTCGAAAAATCAACTTAATATATATAGTTTTCCGGTTGGGAACGTATTAGATAGTAAACTGCTAAGAACATATGATTCAAAGCTTTCATTATCCCATACAATACTGCCGTATTGGACCATTGCCCAACACATTACATACAATAATTTGCTCCGATGTAAAGCTAGCTTCTAGGGAGCCAGCTTCTTTAGTGGGATTCCTAGCCTTTCGTAGTTTCGCCTTCAAAGTAATAGCGCTTCATTCAACGCGATAAACATCGCTTAACAAATATGGAAACATTAAACATTTCGAAAATATGCCACTAAACTATATTAGAATAGTGTGACATATTTACTAACTTATAATATTTTAATAAGAACATT
>JACXGM010019465.1:0-18384 GCA_016801145.1 Umbra pygmaea
GTCTGACCGGGGTCTACATCCCTGTAGATTATCAGTCTGAGTCTGAACGGGGTCTACATCCCTGTAGATTATCAGTTTTTCTGACCTAGCCCAAAGCTAACAATTCCGGGTTTCACTAGCCCTGAAGCAGAGAGGGGGTATGTTAGGCTGAGGCATGGCCATGCAGGGTGATAAACCCTTAGGCCCAGACAGTTATATGTTTTTACAAGACAACAAATCTATCTAAAGTATGATGACTACATACTGTAAATACCAGCTCTACCATCAGTTTCATGTTATAGAGGCTGTGTTGTTGCTGTGTCTGTATGTGTTTGTATGTCTAAGTGTAGTGTATGTCTGTTGTTTTGTACCTTTTCCAAAATGTCCTCCTGGAGAACTATTGTGGGTGAAAAGGTCTGAAAGAATACAGCGTTGAGGGACAGCTACCAGCACCAGGGCTGAATGAGTGGTCACTTTGTGTCCACAACAGTAGATCTTTGTTGCAGGTCGGCTGGATGTTCTGGGTGGATCAGATGACCACTCTATTCTTGGACCTAACACTTCTTTGATGTAATCAAACAGATACATTCAGACATGCATGCATTTAGATGGGGAATGGACATGTCTAGGCAGGTGGTCATGTGTCTGCGTGTCTGCATTCTTGTGTGTGGATCCTTAGCTATCTGAATACTTTTTTGATATAGAAAAGTGTTTGTGAGTGGATCTCTATGAAGCCATCAAAAGTGACAATTTTGTTCCTAAACAATAAATATAGTTCTAACATTTTTATTAATGTTGTCAAATTAGCTTGTATTGTCCACATTTTGCATTTTCTCAATGTATACTTCAATGTAAAAAAAATATTCTGGGTGTAGTAAATTTCATTAAATCAACCAACCTATACTCAAAAAAATGGGTGGGTTCAATGATTTCTTCATTTCATATAAAAATTATTTGGCAAAAACATTTGTCACAGTCAGATGTACATAACGGTAAATAACTGTAGGAATTTTTTATTTTGCATTTGGAAAAATAATTACCATGAGCAGCAATTTCTGATGGAAAACACAGATGTGAAAATTGGGTGGATATACGTAGCATTTTTAAAAATAAACTCCTCACTTCCAGTGTTCTGTTTTATATGAAGGAAATTGGTTTGGCTAGGACAACCATTCTTGGTCAAAATAAAAGGCTATAAATCCTTAAAGGTGGTCAGTCAGTGGTCAGTGCTTGATGTCTTCCCCAAGTCTGTGATGCCGGGCCCCGGCCGCACCTCTGTTAGTTCTGGCATGACGGAGGCAGCCCCCTCTGTCCTGTAACATTTAGACTGGCTAACCAGGCTGCACTGAGGTCAGCTGTCCTGTCTGGTATCAATGTTGGAGATAAAAAGGGGTCAACTCTGGTGAGAAACTCTCTACGTAGGTCATATTACATTTTCACACAGGCCCATTCTGTACTGTCATGTAAAATCTTTGACTCTGAGTGTGTACTCTATTAATAAACTTCACCTATGTTATTTTGAAAGGAAAAATCCCATCAGATCACCGGTGAACATGGATATTACACTGCGTAGAGAAACATGTTGTTGTAAGGGCATTTTGTGCAAAACAAATGGCTGCAAAGTTTTTTTTAGAATAGACTGTGTGATTATCCGTTTCAAAGGTGTTATCTACTACTTATCCTGTCAAACCTTGCATTAAACTCAACCATTGTAATGTATGGCCTGTCCTGTTTAGCTTTAGGTGTTCCCTTATAACCCTTGGAGCTGAAACTCATTCAGTACACTGGCTGCTACTACATAACAAGACCACAGTAATGCCATAATGAGCATGTACCATCATAACAAGTCAACATGGTTTATGTGGGTGTTGCACTGGGACCAGTATAAGATAACAGCCAGTGAATAAATAGTTCACATTTTTCCTCATTTTACTAGTACACAAATTCACTTTTTTCGACAACTGCACAACATATTATTGTATTGACTGCAAAAATAGGGCTAACTGCTGTGAAGTTCAAAATCTAGGAACTGGAATATGAACACAGACTGAAAGATTACTCACATAGTCAATAGAATATTAACTCCTGTAATAAGTATTACATTTGTGTAAAAGTATTCTAGGCCATGTCAGGGCTGCCTGATACCTCTCTCTCATATCTTCAGAGATCCTTAAAGATTGTAAAGCATCTGCGGTCCTTCCCCTTTTCAAAAGAGGGGACACTGACAATAACCGTTATAGAACCCTATCCATCATCCCCTGTCTTTATAAAGTCCTCGAAAGCCAGGTTAACAAACCAATTACCAACCATTTTAAATCCCAGAGCTCACATTCTGCAATAATCACATCCTTATTGGCAGACATAATAACCTTGGTTTCTCAAATAACTACATAGATCGGTTCACCACTTCTCTGAAAGGGTCCAATATGTTAAATATGAAGGTTTGTTGTCTGGACCCTTGGATGTCTCTATGAGGGTACCACAGGGTTAGATTATTGGGCCGACACTATTCTCTGAGTGTATCAATGATGTCGCTCTCGCCGCTGGTGACTCCAAGATCCACCTTTATGCAGATGACACCATTCTATACATATCTGGCATAAACCAAATGCATGCTTTTCAACTGCCCACTACGCATACCTGACAGCCTGACCAGCATCTCCACTCTGGATGGGTCTTAAATACGTGGACACCTACAAATATCTAGGTGTCTGGTTAGATTGTTAATATGGGACTGGAATGAAAGTGAACAATCTGCAATGAATGCCTCCTTCACCTACATTTCCAAACATACCCTGGTAAAAATGACCATCCTACCGATCCTAGACTTCAGTGATGTCAATTATAGAACTGCCTCCTGAGGAAAATAGACATACACTCACCTAAAGGATTATTAGGAACACCATACTAATACTGTGTTTTACCCCCTTTCGCCTTCAGAACTGCCTTATTTCTATGTTGCATTGATTCAACAAGGTGCTGAAAGCATTCTTTAGAAATGTTGACCCATTTTAATAGGATAGCATCTTGCAGTTGATGGAGATTTGTGGGATGTAGATCCAGGGCACGAAGCTCCCGTTCCACCGCATCCCAAAGATGTTCTATTGGGTTGAGATCTTGTGACTGTGGGGGCCATTTTAGTACAGTGAACTCATTGTCATGTTCAAGAATGCAATTTGAAATTATTCGAGCTTTGTGACATGGTGCATTATCCTGCTGGAAGTAGCCATCAGAGGATGGGTACATGGTGGCCATAAAGGGATGGACATGGTCAGAAACAATGCTCAGGTAGGCCGTGGCATTTAATCGATGCCCAATTGGAAATAAGGGGAAATAATTGTGGCAAGAAAACATCCCCCACACCATTACACTACCACCACCAGCCTGCACAGTGTTAACAAGGCATGATGGATCCATGTTCTCATTCTGTTTATGCCAAATTCTGACTCTACCATCTGCATGTCTCAACAGAAATCGAGACTCATCAGACCAGGCAACATTTTTCCAGTCTTCAACTGTCCAATTTTGGTGAGCTCTTGCAAATTGTAGCCTCTTTTTCCTATTTGTAGTGGAGATGGGTGGTACCCGGTGGGGTCTTCTGCATTTGTAGCCCATCCGCCTCAAGGTTGTGCGTGTTGTGGCTTCACAAATGCTTTGCTGCATACCTCGGTTGTAACGAGTGGTTATTTCAGTCAAAGTTGCTCTTCTTTCAGCTTGAAGAAGTCGGCCCATTCTCCTCTGACCTCTAGCATCAACAAGGCATTTTTGCCCACAGGACTGCTGCATACTGGATATCTTTCCCTTTTCACACCATTCTTTGTAAACCCTAGAAATTATTATGCGTGAAAATCCCAGTAACTGAGCAGATTGTGAAATACTCAGACCGGCCCGTCTGGCACCAACAACCATGCCACGCTCAAAATTGCTTAAATCACCTTTCTATCCCATTCTGATATTCAGTTTGGAGTTCAGGAGATTGTCTTGACCAGGACCACACCCCTAAATGCATTGAAGCAACTGCCATGTGATTGGTTGAGTAGATAATTGCATTAATGAGAAATTGAAAGGGTGTTCCTAATAATCCTTTAGGTGAGTGTAGTCTATCACAGTGCCATCAGGTTTTTCACCAATACCCATTTAACACCCACCACTGTGACCTACAGCATATGCACGAGTTGGCTGGTTCATACTTGATGCCTGGCCCACTGGTATCACCTCATCTACAAATCACTTTTACGCAAAACCCCTCTGTACCTAAACTCTCTTCTCACCATGTTGCCTTACCCACCTGTAACCTGCACTCCTTCGTCAGCCAGAAATCCTATTCCTCCTTTGGCCAAAACTCCTTCCAGTTCACAGCAGCTAACAACAGGAACGAACTACAAAAAACTCTGAAACTCATGAACAAAGTGTCCCTCAACTCTTTTAAATCTCAAGTTTCAGAGATTCTGTTTGATCACTGCACAGGCTGACCTGACCTACACGCACACCCCCTCTGCCCTTTCCTGACCCATTGCCTTAGTCCTGCCTTAAGGTGCATTTGTATGCACTGATCTGTACAGCATCTTATTTAGTTTGACTAAATCCATTTGCACAGTGTGAATATTTGTAGCATCCTGTTACTTACTCTCTCTGTTTTCTTGTTTTTATGTTCAAATATAACGGGATCACAATAAAGAATCCTAGATATGTGAATCAAATAAAACAAACTTGTATTATCGCGTTCTTTGTATTCTTCTTTTAAAACATCGATACTTTCAATGCATAGCCCACAACATTACTTCTCCATGCCATAAGAGAGCCCCTCCATTCTTCTCCTCTGCCTATTTGTAGGCTCACTCTCCACCTTCAGGGAACAAACACAGTCATTAGAGTCATTCTAATCAGCTGTTCCACAAAGTGGTGCCGTTACACCCTTAACCCCCACTAGAGGGTGTAGTAGGCCTATACACATCCTCTGGCCTCTCACATGCCCCCCCCTTCAAGTCAGACCCAGAGGGTCGTGCGCCAGCCGTGCGCTACCAGTCACGATGAGCGCGTTCGCATTCTTATGTAATTTCCCCGGTTTATGGACGACCTCGAACTTGAAGGGCTGTAACGACAGAAACCACCTTGTAATCCTGCTGTTGGTGTCCCTCTGTCGCGCCATCCACTTCAGAGGGGCGTGGTCCGTAACCAGGTGGAAACCTCTACCCAAAAAGTAATATGTACTCCAAAGCCCATTTAATAGCTAGTGCCTCCCTTTCCACTGTGGTGTATTTCCGTTCCCTTTCGGACAGCTTGCAGCAGATATACACAATGGGATGCGCTTCCTCTCCCACACCCTGTGACAGCACCGCCCCTATCCCTATGTCTGAGGCATCTGTGAACACGGTAAAAGAGGCGTTTAAGTCAGGCATTCTCAACACAGGGTCTGTACACAACAAGGATTTCAGGGTAGTAAACGCTAATTCTGTAGCGTCCGTCCGTACAACCCATGCTGGCTTTGGTCAGGTCAGTTAGTGGGGAAGCTTTGGTAGCATAATTAGGGATGAAGTGCCTGTAATACCCTGTCAGTCCCAAGTAGGTGCGCACGTCCTTCTTCGTGGTGGGTCTCGGCCATTCTCTTACCGCCTCTGTTTTTGCCTTCTGGGGCTTAATCAGTCTGCTCCCAATAGTGTACCCCAAGTACTCTGCCTCGTCCATGCCTAAGTGACATTTGTTTGGGTTGGCTGTTAGGCCTGCCGCCTCCAGACTCACTAACACAGCCCGTAACTGACTACGATGATCGTCCCAGTCTACTGTGTGTATCACCACGTCATCGATATAGGCAGCTGCATATGCCTGGTGGGGACACAGTAGGGTATCCATCAGGCGTTGAAAGGTCGGACCCGACCCATGTAAGCCAAAAGGCATTCTGACATATTGAAAGAGGCCATCTGGGGTGGCAAAGGCAGTCTTATGGCTGTCTTCAGGTGCGAGCGGCACCTGCCAGTAACCTTTCGTAAGATCAAGAGTGGAGATGAATTTAGCAGTCCCTAGTCTCTCTATCAGCTGGTCTACCCGTGGCATTGGATATGCATCCAAATGAGAGATAGCGTTAACGGCCCTAAAATCATTACAGACTCAAAGCGAGCTGTCAGGTTTCGGGACTAATACAATTGGACTTGCACATGCACTTGTTGATGGCTCAATGACCCCTAGATGTGCAATTTCCCTAATCGCTGTATTCGCCACCTTCCGTCTTGCTTCCGGAATCCGATATGGCCGCAAATGAACCCTAGTGCCTGGTTCTGTGTGTATGTGATGTTGTATCAGGGTGGTACTGCCTGGAGTTTTAGAGAAAACCTTCAAGTTCTGAGAAACCAGTCTCTCCATATCACGTTTTTGTTGTTTTGTCAAGTTGTCACCCAATGGTATGTCCGTCTTTGTCCCCGTTCTCATTTCCTTGATTCCCATTAGCACCTGAGCTATCCTTTCCTGATAGGCTTTTAGCAGGTTCACATGGTATAGCTGTTCTACCCGTCTTCTCCCTGGCTGTTTTAATCTGTATGTCATCGGTGATACTTTCTCCATGACCTTGTAGGAACCCAACCATTGCGCTAGGAGTTTGTGCTGAGGGTGTGGGTACTAACAATAGCACTTTATTGCCTCTTTCGAACTGTCAAGGTGTAGCCGTCCAATTCTATGACCAGGCCTGGGTAGCTTGGGCTTTGGCCATATGTTCTCTCACCACTGGCCATATAGCTGCCATCCTATCCTGCATCAAACGAAAGGTACGGGCAGAGCTGGTTCTTCCATGCCTCTTTTGCTGAATCCAAAATGCCCCTACACGGGCGCCCGTACAGTACCTCAAAGGGGGAAAATCCTGTAGATGCTTGGGGCAATTCCCTGAGAGCAAACATCAAATATGGCAACAACATGTCCCAATTTTTTCTGTCTTTGTCCACAACCTTTTTTAACATGCCCTTAATCGATTTGTTCAGACATTCACACAATCCGTCAGTTTGAGGATGATACACGCTTGTACGGATTTGTTCCACGTCATTTAGCTTGCACAGGTCCTTCATTAGTCTTGACATAAACGGCATACCCTGATCAGTTAAAATCGTAGAAGGAAGACCCACTTGTGAAAACAACAGACACAGCTCCTTTGCTATCCCTTTAGTTGCAATGTTTCGTAACGGTATCGCCTCTGGATATTTTGTTGCATAATCTACTACCACCAATATGTATTCATGTCCCCTACCTGATCGTGGCAGTGGTCCTACTAAATCCATAGCTATTCTGTCAAATGGAGTCTCTATAATCAGCAGGGGAATTAAAGGGTTTCGGTAATGGGGCTTAGGAGTAGTGCGCTGACATTTGTCACACGTGCGGCAATACTGTGGCAAATCCTTAGTTAACCCGGGCCAGTAGAACCGGGCTAACACTCTCTCTTCTGTCTTGTCCCTCCCCAAGTGACCCCCTAAAACGTGGGAATGAGCTAAATGCAGCACCGTATCCTTGTACGATCTAGGCATTAGTGATAGTTCATAAGCAACTCCCCTCCTCTTGCATGTCCAATACAACAGACCGTTTTGATGGAATAAAAAGGGAATTTCAACTCACCCTCATCCTGTAGTCTCACCCGGTCTATAACATCCACTTTTGCCATTAATCCCAGCAGCTCGGGATCCCTTTGTTGTGCTGTGCCGAACTGACCCATCAGGTCTTCAGACAGAGACATATTTTTGTGTATAGGCTGGTCAGGGGGCTGTCTTACAGCTCCTTCGTTTGTATCTGTATCTGAACACAACCATGTGTAATCGGTTACTCCGTATTGTCTCATGTTGCCTTCTCGTGTTTTTCTGCATTGGCCCAGAGTTTGTTAAAAAGGGGACAATCACGACCCAGTAACACCGGTACAGATAACGTCGTGGATAGGCCCACATGCATGGTGATTTGTCCCACAGGAGTGATTATTTTCACTTTCCCCCTGGGGGACACTGAAGTCTACCCATGTATGCATGAGACCGCTACCTCCCCCTCTACCACCGAACCCTCCCGTGCCATATTCTTTTGGATCAGGGAGACCATGCTGCCTGAATCTAGAATTGCATATGCTTCCCTATCGCCAACTTTCAGAGGTGTTCTTCTGGCTGGGATCAACTCGGCATGCCAGCATGTCCCTTGAACGGGTATGGCCTGTGGGGGTGGGTACCTCTGTATGGGAGGTTCTGTAGGCATGTGCTCGTCACCAATCGGGCAGTTTTGAGCCATATGTCCATATGCCTGGCACCTGAAACACTGTAGGGGTCGCGGGTTAGGAGCACTCCTTGTTCTCTCTCCCCTCAATTTGCACCTCTGCCTATTTGTAGGCTCACTACATACCTTCAGGGAACAAACACAGTCATTAGAGTCATTCTAATCAGCTGTTCCATAAAGTGGTGCCGTTACTCCCCTTAACCCCCATTGAAGGGTGTAGTAGGCCTATACGCACACATCCTCTGGCCTCTCATAACAGTTATGCTCAGGTGTTAAATATTAAATTTTTCTATTGTTCTGTCTTGCCACTTTACACACTAATTAATCTACCTCTCTAATTCAGACTACTGTTGCACTAACTGTACATCCATCATTTACTCTGAAGGTAAAGTAAATGTTCATTCCTTGTGTCATTTTTGTGTAACTTGTGTAATTCGTGTGTAGCTTTGTTTGACCTTTGCTTTTATCTTGGTCAGGTCGCTGTTTCAAATGAGAACCTGTTCTCAACGTACCCACCTGGTCATATAAAGGGTAAATAAAATAATAATGAAAGAACAGTTATTTATTATATCTGAAGCTGTTATACAGAACACACCTTAAATTGACACATTTTTCAATAGACAATTGATTACTCCAAAATGTGAAAGTATCTAAAAGTAATCCTATAATTTTTCAAAGTAGCTGTAATCTGATGGCAATTTTTTTTGCATTAACGCAACTGATTATAGTAACAATGTTTATGTAGTCTGATTACTGTAATTAGATTTCTTGTAATCACTTACTCCCCAACCCTGCACTAGAGGACATCGGGCCCTCATGCCACCCTCATGGAGTCTCTTACTGACAGTTTGGTCATAAACATGCACACCAGTAGCCCATTGGAGGTCATTTTTTAGGACTCTGGCTGTGCAGATACCGGTCCTGCTGCTCAGTTTATGCCCTTCTACGGTCCTTTCCGGTCTCCTCGTGCAACGACCAGTCTCTTGGTATCTCCTCCATGCTCTTGAGACTGTACTGGGAGACATAGCCAGTCTTCTTATGATGGTAGGCAACAATGGTGGAATGATAGGCTACTTGATAGAACAGACTGACTCATAGCCTACAATGTCAAAAAAGGGTCCACCTAGGGATGCACTACAAAACGTGTTCCAACTGTAACGAAAGCCAGTAGATATGGCAACTGTTTTATCACAAAAGTTTTGCAACATTGTCTCAAACATCATGTCCCAAATAAAACCATTTGGTAAAGACAGCAAATATTACGTTCATTACAGAAGAGAGACAGGCAATACGTGAACAACATATATGTGATGGTCCTATATGTGAAATGTACACTCACCTAAAGGATTATTAGGAACACCCGTTTAATTTCTCAATAATGCAATTATCTACTCAACCAATCACATGGCAGTTGCTTCAATGCATTTAGGGGTGTGGTCCTGGTCAAGACAATCTCCTGAAATCCAAACTGAATGTCAGAATGGGAAAGAAAGGTGATTTAAGCAATTTTGAGCGTGGCATGGTCGTTGGTGCCAGACGGGCCGGTCTGAGTATTTCACAATCTGCTCAGTTACTGGGATTTTCACGCACAACCATTTCTAGGGTTTACAAAGAATGGTGTGAAAAGGGAAAAACATCCAGTATGCGGCAGTCCTGTTGGCAAAAATGCCTTGTTGATGCTAGAGGTCAGAGGAGAATGGGCCGACTGCTTCAAGCTGATAGAAGGGCAACTTTGACTAAAATAACCACTCGTTACAACCCAGGTATGCAGCAAAGCATTTGTGAAGCCACAACACGCACAACCTTGAGGCGGATGGGCTACAACAGCAGAAGACCCCAACGGGTACCACTCATCTCCACTACAAATAGGAAAAAGAGGCTACAATTTGCAAGAGCTCACTAAAATTGGACAGTTGAAAACTTGAAAAATGTTGCCTGGTCTGATGAGTCTCGATTTCTGTTGAGACATGCAGATGGTAGAGTCAGAATTTGGCGTAAACAGAATGAGAACATGGATCCATCATGCCTTGTTACCACTATGCAGGCTGGTGGTGGTGGTGTAATGGTGTGGGGTATGTTTTCTTGGCACATTTTAGGCCCCTTAGTGCCAATTGGGCATTGTTTAAATGCCACGGCCTACCTGAGCATTGTTTCTGACCATGTCCATCCCTTTATTGCCACCATGTACCCATCCTCTGATGGCTACTTTCAGCAGGATAATGCACCATGTCACAAAGCTCGAATCATTTCAAATTGGTTTCTTAAACATGACAATGAGTTCATTGTACTAAAATGGCCCCCACATTCACCAAGATCTCAACCCAATAGAGCATCTTTGGGATGTGGTGGAACGGGAGCTTCATGCCCTGGATGTGTATCCTACAAATCTCCATCACCTGCAAGATGCTATCCTGTCAATATGGGTCAACATTTCTAAAGAATGCTTTCAGCACCTTGTTGAATCAATGCCACGTAGAATTAAGGCAGTTCTGAAGGCAAAAGGGGGTCAAACACAGTATTAGTATGGTGTTCCTAATAGTCCTTTAGGTGAGTGTATATGTGATGGTCTTTTATGAGGTCTTGTGCATACATTACCTGAAGAGAAGCTCACATCGATGATCCTTCTGGGACGCAAACAGATTAATCACCATGTCATTGGTGAAATCATAAACAAATCTGGGACATTAAATAAGCTTTAAAAACTTTTTTAAATCAGGGGACCCAACTGATGTGAGCAATTTTAGGCCTATTAACATTTTACCAGTTGTCTCAAACATCACAGAGAAATGTGTTGCTGAAAAAATTACCACCCCATCTCAACACACAACACTCTACACAAGCCCTTACACAAGGCATCCAATGCAATTTGGTTTTAAAGTCAACCATTACACTGAGACGGCAAATTGCTTCCTCTTGGAGAACATCAAACTCAAACTGGACAAAGGAGGTGTCGTTGGGGCTATATTGCTGGGTATAAAAAAGGCATTTTATACTAATAATCATCAACAAACAAATTTGAACTAATGACTTGCTGTTCTCTGTGGCTCTGGTCTCAAAACATCTTGCCAAAGGACTACAGTTGAAAATTAGCTGGCTGGCTAACACTGGCACATTTACAGAAATGTTGATTAATGCGTGTTGTACTTTATAAATAAAATGAGTCTGGTGATTTTTGGATCCCACTCAAAACACAGCATAGCCAGTGCGTTCAGCCAATCCTGTCCCATAGTACATGTTAACTTTACCAAACACTGATAGCTTTACTCAATTTCCTGTGTGATATGTGCTGCATTCATTTGCACTATAACAGGTAACATTGTTTCACAACTCCCTTATTTTTCCTAACTGGACAGATTGATATCCCTGAATTTTTATTGACTTGGTGTTATACTGTGTAATTCCATGTTCCCTTAATTTTTCCCTTATTTAACTTATTTGCATATATAAAAAATGTTGCAGTGAAGGTTTTTGGTCAATTTACGGTTGCCGAGTTGGGAATTACTGAAAGCTCTGAGGTGTATTTAGTGACTGTCATGTCGGCACAGCAATTTTGAGGTGTTTAGGGGTCTGGAGCGTTCAAGTTAGATATTACAACAACGAAATATAACAATTAGGTTTCTAAAAATGTAATTTAAATTCTTTAAAATGTTACTTTCAAAATGTATTAAACTGCTTCACAGATGTTATTTAAAAATGTTGTATAGAAAATCACTTAGAAGTCACATCAAATGGAAAGTACAGCAAGTTATTTTTAAAATGTGTACATTACCGGTAAATCCCATTTACTTACACTGCTCACTCTACTTACAGAAATCCATGTGACATGCCTGTTCTCTGAAGACTGTGTGCTGCCCTGCAGTTTCAAACCCACTGGAAATTTTGAAATCAGCTGGTACCGCCAGGATGTGCTCCTCCTCAATCAATCCCAGCAAGATGGACACCAACCGCACCAGCCTCCTCGGGACCAGAATGCCAAGATGTACCTGCTCCAGGACCAGCTCTCCCGGGGCAATGCCTCACTACACCTCAGCAAGTGTGGCATCAAGGCCCGAGGCCGCTACAAGTGTCTGGTCAATAGCACATTGGGTCAACAAGAGTTGTTTGTCATTACGAAAGTGGAAGGTGAGTAGTCTCACTTGCGTTACGAAGGCTAGATTATGGCCAGGCCAAGTTCCAAGATGAAATGACTGAGGGGGCATTTTTTATAATTGGGGTATTCAAATACCATTTGCAATGCTTACGGGGAAACAGAACTGGGGGGACAAAGATTCCATTTGGAGGGGGACAAATGCCCCACTTTAGATCCAGGCCTGATTATGGCGATATGGATCTGCTTAATTTATCAAACGCTTTTATCAAAGCTTGTGTTGTGTCATAAAAGCAAAGATAAATTAATAAGGGTCATAGCTAGAAATGATCAAATTAATGTAAATGTGAAATCACTACTCGGTCATGGCTAGAAGATCTGTCAAAGTGCCACCTCCCACAAGAATATAAAGTTTGTCTATGTAGTGCAAACAGTGATAGAAGAATGTTCAGTACTATCGTTTCATTTTGATATAAATTATTGTGTTCCCCTCACCACATAGACATTAACTAACTAGGTCAGAGTAGTTTTGCAATCTAGAGAGGATAACTAACTTTATATCTACAACAGTAGTTAGCTAGCTTACTTATCAGATGAAAATTCTTACTCCAGAGTGAAGTTTCAATGATAAAAATAAATAAATGTCCATAAAGAGAAAGTGACAAAACTATTAATTGTTCTAAATTAACTACAAATACAAAAACAGAAAATAATTGATATTTCAATCCCATTAGTGAATATAAGAGGCATCTTTGGCAGCAATGACCGCAATAAGGCTCTACCAGCTTTGCAAATCTGGACACAACATTCTTCTTTGCAATCTCAAGCTCCGGGACGCGGGCCTTTGTGAAACTACAAATTTCCACCCTTGCCACATATTTTCAATCGAATTGTGGTCTGGGCTTTGACTGGGACATTTCGGGACTAATTGTACCAACTGTGGGGCCTCCCAGACACAAGTGTATTTGGACCTGTACCTGAAATTTGGAAGACCATAATATAACTATACACAATCAATGATTTCCCATAACTAATGTAGAATAATTAGAGATTTTATTTTTCACTTTGACATTACGTGGACATTTTTGTGTTGATTTGGTGGTAAAACCCTCATGACCTCATAAATGTTTGATGTCGTGTTGTAACACAATCATATGTGGAAATGCCAAAGAAGGATGATGACATTTGATTGCCACTGTATGTTTTTTTAAGCTTCCTTAAGATTTAAACACTCTTATCTGTCTTATAAAGAACCGATTTTCATAGGGTGTCAAACTAATAACATTTTTATCTATTGAATGCAATCCTAGATAAAGAAGGCTTGGTAATCACTAGGTGATAATGATGTCTTGTTGATTATGCAACTTTGCTGTACAAACACTTACGTTTCAGTGTGTAGTGATTTTGTGAGACCACTAAATTCTTTTACTCTCTAACCTTGCTCTCTATCATTGTTATTGCAGCTCCCATCAAGATGGTTACAATGAAAAACAATTCTAACAAAGAGATTCTGTGCCTGTCTAAAGACGTCTTCCCTGCCCCTCGTGTACAGTGGTTCACTCTGCCCAAAAACAATGACCTGAGACCCACCACACAGATGGTCGCCAATAGTGAGGGCCTGTACTCTGTTCAAAGCAAGTTGAATATGTCTAAAGACATCGTCACCTACATCTGCACCGTGAACTCAACCTATGGAACTCAGTCATGGAGGTGTTCACTGCAAGAAAGAGGTACAGCATGTATTCTTTTTGCTCTATCAACCTCATTGTCCTCTTTCATTCATCTTTATCCCTACTGCCTTTCATTTTGCAGACGTGTAGCCTGTAGTAATTTGCCATAAACACTGTTCAACACCAATGTGTGTGAATGGTACAGTATGAGAACCTCTTTGCTTTCAGTTTGAATTGACAATGCCCTCTAGAGTTAAAGAGAGTAACTACAGCAGTAAGGCCTCAAAGGAACAACATTTTATGTGTCTTTTACTAATAAGGACTAACATTCCTTACATGTAATTCATCAACAGAGTTGACTACAGAGGTGGGCCAACATCTGTCTATCCCTTGTAACGCTCCGGAGAAGTTGCAACATTTCTTGCTCACTTGGACTTTCACCAGAGCCAACGAGCCCACGAACATCCTGAGTTACGACAGCAGAACCAGACAGACCATCAACTATTGGGGTGGCCGGGCTAAACTACTGCAGGACCAAGTTCAGATGGGAAATGGATTTCTCCAGCTTGAACACCCAATGAGTCAGGAAAGCACAGGGACCTACACATGTACATTCTCAGGTTTCCAGAGCAGACATGTCGTCCAAACACACGTCAACGTCAGCTCGAGGGCAGGTAGATGAACATCCAATCTTTTTATGTGTAAACCCATTTTATTTTCACAAGAATAATCTCAAGGTGCATAAAGATAAATCCAAATAATAATAATTGACCCCACATGCCAATGTGTATAGAAGGTTTTTAATTGTGTTGATGAATGGTGACTTATTCACACTTACATTTACAGAGTTGCAAACTGCTTTAGATCCAGCTGGGCATTCAGCGGAAAGTAAACTCAACATGTGGCCGATTGCCATAGTGGTTGCAGTGGTAGTAGTGGCAGCAGTAGCAGCTCTGCTGTGGTATAGAAAACGAAGAGGTAAATACAAAAACACAAATGTATAATGGCCCATGGGTTGGTTATGACTGACTAATCTTCAAATAATTCATTATTTTTCTGATTATATCAGTCAACTGCTCTTGAACAGTAAAAATGAGACGTGAAATCAGTGATGACTCACGATGAATGTGCTCCTCAGCCAACCAGCGGCCATCTGGTGGGAGACCTGCAGAGGAGATGGAGGCTCAGCCAATGAAAACATGTAGGTGATGGCCCACCTCAGCACTTTGTGCTTTTGATCTGATCAATTTCACACAGATTTTATACCATTCTGCAAGGGCAAAACAGACTAGTTTTCAGCTAGGATATGTTTACATTTCCTGTAAAATAATTAATAAAAATAGCCCTCCCAAAACACATAGAAAGAATACTGTAGCAGATATCTACTCCCCTAACCCGCTGATATGCCTTTCTCCCCACAGATAAAACTCCAGAGAATTTGCCAGTGGACAACTGCTAACCATAACAGCAGCATACAGCCATACATACAGAAGCTCTTACTGACAAGGCCTTCCAGACAACATGACCAAGCCTACTTTTGGAGCTTGACTCATTTGGAAAATATGCCAAAAGTCAACAATATGCACTTTTGCATTGTTTTAAAGTGGAAACCTATACATGTAGAACACAATCTCCTCTGTGTCATAATCATTTGAACAACTTTTACAGTCTTTATAACTGAAAAATGTGTTTGAATACAGTGAAGATGGCAATAGTAATCTGAGATTGAACAGGGTCAAACATGCCTTATCCTTCTATGGCATTTGGTGACTCCTGTACCGAAGAAACATGTTCTACTGCTGCTATTCGAGCTTGAAATGTTTGGTTTGACAATACACAGTGAAATGTGGACAAAACCTGTTATGAGGTGGGTAAACAAAAAGAGGTGGGTAAACAATGAATTCTTTGATCAGGTGAACCACGACGGGCCACGGCCTACTGGTGTATGTGTATCCTAATGACATCGCTATAGGCTATCATTTCGTGGTACCAAGGGTATCATTGGTTGTTCCCTCATGGGCCACACAATCACTATTCAATTTATACATTAATCTAAGTTCTTGTTAAAAAGACTCAAGAAGGAATAATATGGCTGAAATCTATCAAGTTTACTAAATATCTCTGTTTCTTCATTCTCTAATTGTCTTACATCTTTTCCTCCTTTTTCCTCATATCCTCTCTCTATCTCCTCTCTTTGTGCACTTTGCATCATTGTCTGTCTCAGCTCTCTCTGTAAAATGAAGTTAAAATGGAGAAAATACAGCTTAGCACACCACATTCTGTCAAGTAACCACTCACATTATAAGGCCTATAGGCTAACCCTTTCAGACAAACCATTATAAAAACATTGAATGTATGCTAAATAATTTATGTATCCAGTATGAATGCTATAGCATATCTAAAACTTTTAGTTAATTGACTTAATACTGTCTCTGTGCCAGGACCATTTCAAGAAGGGCAAGGGGGAGGGGGGACTCTCCGTCAATCATTTCAACTGGTAGCCAATCAAGAGTAAACTAGCCCAATTATTTCTCTAAGGACTTTTCTATGTCTGGGATTTGAAGTAATGTAGCATCTTTCACAATTACTTGAAGACATTGTATTGGCTACACCACAAACGCGGTTAGTTATAATTACTACAACCTTAACTAGCTGACTAGCAAAGGAAACTTGTTGTCATTGGCTAAAATGCCAGAGAATGCATGAAATTACATCCAGTCATTTATCTGACAATATATCCAGAATTTTACTTGTAAATGAGAAAAGGTAGAGGTGACTTGCAACTTCGTGTGTGAAAGGGGTAACCTAATCATGCCGTGGCTTGTTGAGTCAGTGGCATGAATCTATCGTGAACCAAATTAACCTAAAAAACATGAAGTTTAGTACTTGTGAGTGCAGACAGCTGACTCACTAGCTTAGGACTTTAAAGATCTTTTGTACTCAACACAAAACGTCAGGAAATAAAAGTCTTGAATCTAAAGTTCTTTGTTTGTCTGTTTACTTTTGAATTTTAATAACATAAAGTATAACAAACTCGGGATATTTACTTTTCTTACAGATTAACTGAACAATTTCGTGTAGGTCAAAAGACTGTGTTGCTCCAGTCCAGTGGCTTCTGGTTGTAAGATTTCTGTTATATTAAATCTTACAGCCAATCAAATTACATTAGTCTAAATCGCTGGTCAACTGTTTACATTCCAATTTCTATGTTCTATTTGCAACACAGGTTCTCAGGTCTTACAAAATAAACTACAAATATTATTACTTCCATAGAAATGGCTTCAACAGTACTATTTTCCGGGCTCACTCAAGCTCACTTTGAGCTTGTAGCCGAGGCCGTTTGCTGGCATCAGGAGGATGGCTGCTGTCTTGACGGCGCTTAATAAGCTGGTGGATATCCATTTTTTTAATCCATTCATTTCATGAGATGGAATGTAGTGTAGGCTAGTGACTGACAAATCTTTGATGAAGTCTGCTGCTTCCTGCCGGATACACAAGAGATTGGTCAACACTGACAGCAAGCTACCATGACGTATACCTTCATAATAATGAACAATATATGAAACTAAAACAATATAAGCTTAATTAAGAATGGCTTAGGAACGATAGGCTATTTAGAGGTGGATAAACGCTATTTAGAGATGGGTAAACACTATTTCGGGAGGTGCGTAAACGGCATTTACGTACGTTTAGCCTCCACTACATCCCTGTTTGCACCTTTAAGTTGACCTGCCTTTGTTGTCGTTCTGAAAGGATTCATACACTCTCATAAAAATGATCCAAAAAGTGTTCTTTATTTGTCCCCAGACTGCAAAGAAATTACATATCTGAACAACCCTAATTATCTTACATTTACAGTGCCTTGTGAAAGTATTCGGCACCCTTGAACTTTTCGACCTTTTGCCACATTTCAGGCTTCAAACATAGAGATATGAAACTGTAATTTTTTGTGAAGAATCAACAACAAGTGGGACACAATCATGACGTGGAACAAAATTTATTGGATATTTCAAACTTAAAAAAAAAAAAACTGAAAACTTGGGCGTGCAAATTTATTTAGCCCCCTTAAGTTAATACTTTGTAGCGCCACCTTTTGCTGCGATTACAGCTGTAAGTCGCTTGGGGTATGTCTCTATCAGTTTTGCACATCGAGAGTCTGAAATGTTTGCCCATTCCTCCTTGCAAAACAGCTCGAGCTCAGTGAGGTTGGATGGAGAGCGTTCGTGAACAGCAGTTTTCAGTTCTTTCCACAGATTCTCGATTGGATTCAGGTCTGGACTTTGACTTGGCCATTCTAACACCTGGATATGTTTATTTGTGAACCATTCCATTGTAGATTTTGCTTTATGTTTTGGATCATTGTCTTGTTGGAAGACAAATCTCCGTCCCAGTCTCAGGTCTTTTGCAGACTCCATCAGGTCT